>PISX010003876.1:0-130094 GCA_004024625.1 Mellivora capensis
TGTAGCCGGCTTCCCGCTCCGATACCTGCTAGCTCTGCGACACTCAGACACCCTTCTGTGACCCTGCGGGACCTGGGGCCACGCTGACCCCGTGTGGGCTTCACCCCGGTTTAGCCTCTGGAGCGATGTCCCTCCGTGGAGCAGACTTTTAAAAGTCCCGATTTAGTGCTCCGTGGCTCCGCCGCTTGCCGGGAGCCGGCCCCTCCCCCGGGGTCTATCCTCCCGTCGCTTTCGATTCACTTCTCCGCCAGTCCTACCTTTCAGAAAGTGGTCGATTTCCTGTTTCCAGAATTGCTGTTCTTCCTCTCTTCGATCTCCCGTTGGATTTAGGTGTTCGCAATGTTTTGATAAGCTATCTAGCTGATCTCCTGCTACCTGATGTCGTCTCAGCTGCTACTTCTCCGCCATCTTTGGTTTCTGACAATTTTAAATAGAATCATCACCATAAACCTCACTGAGTGCTATTATCTTTGGACAGGTAAGATGTTAGTATAAACTTGAAGGAGGTAAGGGCTTAGATATGGAGCTATCTGGAGAATGAACAATCCAGGAAGGGAGAAGATCTAGTTCAAAGGGCTCAAGGTAGGAACGCTCCTGACATTTTTGAGGAAGAGAGGGAGGTCAGTGTAGCAGAGGGAAGTGAAGTGTTTTTGCGGGAGACAGCCCAGAGATAGTATCTGCCATCTCTATTCTGAGGACTCTGGCTTTTTTTCTGAATGAAAAAGAAAGTTGTTGAAGATTTCTGACCTGAGCAATGACACAATCCTTGTTTTCAAAGGATCACACGGGTTGTGTCATACCCGGGGGACTCAAGAGTAAAGGCCAAGAAACTAGTTCAGGGACTAAACCAGGGAAGATACGATGGCAGTTTATACCATGGTCATAGCTGCTAAGGCAGAAAAACATGGCTGGACTGTGGCACTGTGTGGAAGGCAGAGCCCACAAATTGCCTAAGGGCTTGGGTGCAAGACGGAGGAGAAAGACCGAAATCAAGAATAAGGAACCCAGGACTAAAGTTACAACAATCTTCATATCAGGTTTAAGAAAAATCCTAGTTTTGAATGCAAATAGCAGTACCAGAAACACAGGATTCAGAAAAGGAGGACATCACTGGTAACTGCAATAGTGTGAAGATGGAAAGTGTCTCCTCAATTCTCTGGGTACCACAGAAGCTCCCAAGATGACCTGAGAGAGAGGAGGGAGGACTTCAAGAATTTAAGTTGCATTTTCTTATAATCAGTCAGATTAAGTTATTCAAATAATATACACTTACACATATCATAAGGGTGCATCTTGGCAAACGTTCCACAAACTGAACACACCTGTGAAGTAAGGGGCTCCTCATTGGATGAGGGTTACTCATCTGGTTGAACATAACCAATAACCCAGATTCTTAGAGCACAGGTTGATTTTATCTGTGTATGGTGTGATTTGTGGATAGAACTCTTTTCACTCAACATGTTGCGAACCCATATTGTTGCTTGTAGCTACAGGGTGTTCATTCCCTTCTCTGTGTTCAAGGTCTGCAAATTTTTCTGTAAAAGATGAGACCGTTGGGGCGCCTGGGTGGCTCAGTGGGTTAAGCCTCTGCCTTCAGCTCAGGTCATGATCCCAGGGTCCTGAGATCGAGCCCTGCATCAGGCTCTCTGCTCAGCGGGAGCCTGCTTCTCCCTCTTTCTCTGTCTGTTGCTCTGCTTACTTGTGGCCTCTCTCTGTCAAATGAATAAATAAAATATTAAAAAAAAAAAGATGAGACCGTAAATAGTTTAGGCTTGGCAAGCCACATATAGTCTCTGGTACAGATCCTTCTTTGTTGTTGTTATTGTTGTTTTTTGGTTTTGTTGTTGTTACTTTTACAACCCCTTTAAAAATATAAAATCCATTCTTCTCCCAAGAGCCATTAATACAGCAGACGTTGAGCTAGATTTGGCCTGTGGGTCATAGTTTGCCAGCCCCTGTTATAGAGTATTGCAATGTGGGTTTACTACAACGTATTTATCCAGGTGGGTAGTTCCCAGTTTGAGGCTCTTAGAACACTCAAGTGCAAGTCTTCTGGTGCACAGATGTATACATTTTTATTGAGCATATACTTGGTGGTAGAATTGCTGGGTCATTGGGTAGAAGTATACGTGTGTGTGCATGTTCAATATAAGTAAGTGTTGTCAGTTTTTCAAAGAGGTTTACCAATACTTGGTATTTTTCATCTTTTTAAAAATTTTTACCATTGTGGAAGATGTGCAGTACAATCTCACTGTGTTTTCATGTACATTTTCTTTATGATTAATAGTTGAGCATCTTCCTGGTGTTATGGGCCATTTTGATACATATAAATTGAGTTAAAGTCAACAAAAATAGGATAATTATTAAACAGAGTTTTGTGAGCAGAGATTACTTGATCATATTATTCTAGTGGCTCTCGTTTCACTTAGAATAAAATCCAAACACTTTATCTTGGATTGCAAAGCTCTATACCATCTGGCCCTGCCTACCTCTCTGACCTAATTTCATATCTGTCTCCTTCTTGACCACAGATCTTCAATTATGGGGACATTTTAAACTTTTCTTGAACATATTAGGCTTCTTCCTGACTCAAGGTCTTTGCCCCAGCTATGTCCAATGGCAGAAATCATCTTACCCTGATCTTCCTATGACTCACTCTTCATTCAGGTGCCAAGTTAAATGCCACCTGCTGTGAGAACCCTTCTCTGTTCACCCTATTTAACTAATCTGTCAGTTGTTCTTCTTCTCATTCCTCTATGGTAATTTTCTCCATGGCACATATTACTACTGGAAATTTCAGGGACTGTGTTTGTCTCACTCATTTTCAGCCCCTAGAGCAGTACCTACACACTGAATGTCTGCAGCTATGATGTTTGGCCCTCCCCCACCATGTCTTAGGGAAACGTCCCTACCCGTGGTTCCAGTGCATAGACACCTTGTCACAGAGTTGGACTGACTTGAAAAAATGACTTTGGTAAATTATAGTTCCTCTAAACTCTGAGCCAGAAAAGAAAGAAAGAATTGCCAAAAAGCAATGAAGACTTCATCGTGAAAGATTGTGAAACAGGACTGTGACCGGGGAGACTGTGACAGAATAGCATTAGTTGAAGTGACAGGATGGGAGCAGGGAGGGGAGCTGACTGGGAGAAAGCCCAATGCATCCCCGTTTGGTGTACCTGGAAAGCGACATCAGGTCACCGGAAGGAAGGTCTTTGAAAGTCTAGTAAGTTCTCCAGAACCGTTTCAAATACTAGATCTAAGCCTCAGCAACCCAAGACCCGCACTCTTGTGATGCCTGACCTCAGAGTTCCACGGGATTCCGCTTAGACTTAGAGCAAATCAACTTTTGCTGGCAGTTGTTTAAACAAATCAGTACCCCTCATACACAAATGCAGGATGACTGTAGTATTACGATAGCCCACAGGTGAGTACTCATTAATCAGTTGACTGATACATATTTATTGAACATGAGATCAATTCACTAATAAGCATTGGTAGAACAGGCCAGTTTCAAGCTAACAGGTATAGGAAACTTTAAGGCATAACTCTAACGGCAAAATAATAGAGTACAGCTGCAGTATTTTTGTTTTCTCCAAGTCCTTCCTCTCCTGGCAGTCAGTGGGCACCTTGCGTTTCAGTGATCATCTACGGTCCCCCGTGGTGAACACAGCAGCCTAGACCTAATCAGGGCAATCATAAGTGAGATTATTCTATGCCATTTGGC
Source organism: Mellivora capensis (assembly GCA_004024625.1). Classification (NCBI taxonomy): domain Eukaryota; kingdom Metazoa; phylum Chordata; class Mammalia; order Carnivora; family Mustelidae; genus Mellivora; species Mellivora capensis. The sequence continues at coordinate 3,725 of PISX010003876.1, forward strand.
TATAATTAGACCGGCTTTCTTTTTAGTGATTCATTAGCATGATACTTTGCTCTCAGAACCAACAAACTCTATCTAAATTCCACTGTAAGTAGAGGCAGAGTTGCGAACCAGAATGAGTACTCCTGGTAATAAGAACAAGGAAAAAGGAAACAGAAAAGAATATTGATTGGTTTCCCTTCATCCCCAAATTGTAAATTGCAAAGCAGACAAAGGCAACAGCCTGTCTTCCCGCACCGTTGAGCAATAACCTTCATATCCTCTGCTCCCGAAGGAGACCTGGCCGACAATTACACTCTCACAGCGTCGCTAGACTTTCTCATACAATTGTTCCAATCCCAGTTTTCCCTTTCTGTGTCGAGAAGAGATATACTGTATACATCAAATTCACATGTCCTGCTGTTTTCATCTGGCCGTTGTCTCCTGTTGTCTCTGGTGTGTGAAACATATAAATGTTTTAACTCTCACTGGTACCAACTGGCACGGAGCTAGTATTTGCTGCCATTGTCATTCCACTATGGGAAAAGCACTTATAGCAGCGGAAAAGGAATACCTTACTATTTACTGAAATCAGCATTTAGGAAGCACTGAATAAGCCCTCAAGAGAAAACATATCATAGATGCCTAAAGAACTGGGGTATCTCCTCCATGGACCCTGTGCTCAAAGGATTGCAGAAGCATAGAGGAACACAGCCGTGTCTGTCGGAAACTCTCCTGAGCCAAGAAACTTCTTCTCAGGCTGTAATATGAATACAAATAGCTCGGGCATCTTAACATGCAGATTCTGATTCAGTCGTTCTTGAGTGAGGCCCAAGAGTCTTCATTTCTCACCAGCCCCAGTGGATACAAGCTGCTAGTCAGGAGTCACACTGAATACAAGGTCTAGGGAAGTGCTGTCCAATGGCCACATAATGGAAGCCCATGGTAGCCGTGTTAACTGAAAAAGTAAAAAGAAACAGGTGATACTAATTTTAATACTACCTTACATACCCCAAATATCATCCCAATATGTCAACAGCATACAAAGAGTTAATGAGATCATTTGTATCGTTGTTTTGTTTTGTTTTCAGAACTACACCTTTGAAATTAGAGTACATTTTACACTTTGGCTCATGTCTGTTTGCACTAGCCATGTCTCAGAGGCTCAATGGCTACATGGGCCTAGTGGCTGGCATGCTGGGCAACACAAGAGCTCGGGGGACAAGCAAAACCTACATATCAGTGAAGTCAGCATCTACCTATCCCAGTGAGCTCCAAGTACCACAGCGTGCATTTGGCCAAAATATCTGCCCTGTAGTTTTTTCTATCTGCCTGCTTATTCCCAGATTATTCCTATTCTATTAGATTCAGTTAGGTGATGATATTAGATTACATTATAGTCACAAAGGATAGTTTAGAATCAGGCTCTGAACTATGTGACTTTGAGCAAGTTATTTTAATCTAAATCTGTTCAGATGCCATAAAACTAGGAAGTTGATGTCTCATCGTATCATATACTTGCCTACATAACATATGCTCATTAAATTTTATTCGAATCTCAATATTCAGATTTAACCATGAAAAGTTGTTTAGTGGGTGTGGAAGGCAAGTTTAATTAATCATTAGTACTCTTTTATACTCCTACTTGGGAGAATTAAGTTTTCATATTGCTAGATCTTACAGAACAGAGAAGGATCAGCTCAGATATGCTTTGATGGGAAAGAGCAGGAATGTGACAGAGGGGAGAAATGGTATGAAAAATAGGCCAACAGAGAAAAGTAAAATGAAGAGAGACTTCATAGTAGGATTCTTTGAACAACATTTCATAGTAGGATCCTTTAAACTGAGTTGGAAATGGCTGAGGATGTGCTTCCCAGCATCGTGAGTGGAAAAAAAGGAGAATGCACTAAATGGCATCACTTAGAATTTAAAACATCATCTTATTTAATTTTGAAATCAAAGAAACTACATACTGTTATGGCATATCACAGTCCTTTGAATTTAGAGCTAAGTCCGGAGTGGGGTTGTGATGACTGTCTATGAATCAGAGGAGAGGACTTTGGCAAATGGCTGAGATACCCACAGAGATTTTAATTGCCCCTTCACGACCCAGTCAGTTTATAGAATGCGGAAAAATTCACACTTCAGAATTGTCACATGATATGGCCCTAGAGTCAAAAGTCACTGTGTTAATAAATTCCTGAAGAGGTTTTATTTATTGCAACCAATAATTTATTTGGTCTTTGGGAGTGAAATATATACTATTACAAAAATTCCATTTTACGTTTTCATTCATTCATTCATTCATTCTTATTCACTTGACATGACTTAATGCATACTACATAAAGAGTAAATAGCTTAAAGTCTACCACCCTTTGAGAAATTTCCTCCAAATTTTTTAGTTTGGAATCCTTTAAAAAATAGTCCTCTGTTCTTCACCGTACCTCCCACCTTCAAGAATTTTTGTGGTACATAATTTCTTGTTGTAGTCAAGTCTCTCCTTATAACATTAGAAAGTTCAAATACTTAACGTTTTATGTGATAAAACTTCATTATTTCCAATTTCACAAATTCAAAATGTATATGAATTCAGACTTGGCCTTAACTACCATTTGTTCTTCTGGTATGTATTAAGTGCACACAAATTAAATCTACAGGTTTAATCACACAATTTTAATCTATTTAAGCATTTTGGTCATACCAAATTTTATATAATATATCCATTCATAAATAATCCGCTTCTCTCCATTAAATTCAGCCTAGAAGAACTTCTATTTTCCAGCATTCATTAGCTTTTAATTGTATGCATATATAACTCTCCATCAGGAAATAAAATTCAATTTAAGACCCTTCATAAAAGTGATATTCTATTCATTTAGGCTAGTCCCCTTTCCAATTGTGTTATTAGAGTTTAGTCTCTTCTGAAAATTTTTTCCCATTCAACATGGATTAGAAAGAAATCTAAAACTCTTCTGAAATGTGTAATAAGTAGACCATTAAAATTTACACAATAAAGGAATGGTATATTTCATGCATTGTATGACTAGACAGATGGACTTGGGTTCTTGTGTCTTGTGCCTGGGGTTTCTTGACTTTCTTTCCTTACAGTTGCAATGTCCTATAGAAAAGGAAGAAAAACAGAACCAGAAACTAAATAAACTTTGTATATTTAGGGCTTTGGTGTCTATGCTAACTGAGACACTGTCCCTGACCTGAAATCCCGTTCCTTAACAATCAGACCTTTTAAGTGGACTCTACTCAAAAATGACCTTCCTCATCTTCTTGCTTTTGCTCATAGGGTCCCCAGATGCCTCTCTTCCAATATTTTTGCTTGCTGGAAAATACCTAAGTAGACATTTTCATTTCTTTATGGCATTTATTTTTGACAGTGGGTGTTTTTATTCAGTACAATGGGTCAGTATTATAATTGTCCTTCTGCTTATGTGTCATGATGTTTATAAAAATCACTTTTCATCCTGGGGTCTGTTTTTTGGCCACACAGGGAAAGCTCCAGGGTGAGGTAGCATTTGTGGGGTTTTATTGCTTCCTTTGCTTCTGCTGTGGTTTAATGGGTTATGTTTTAGAAGTTCATTCTCCTCTCACCTAAGGTATACACTGTTAAATTATCTCATTTTAATTACCCTGCTCCTATTTTCATCACATGTCCATCATTTCTCTTCATGCCCAATTTGTTAGCTGCTGTAATGGGGGGTGGGGGGAAGCATGTCCTGGTCCTTCAGTACTGTTGCTGAGCATTGAAATTGGATGGGTCATAGCAATTTGCTAATGAAGAGCCGCTGATGACAGGTTGCTTGATTGTGAGTTTGGGAGCCTGCCGAAATGAGGCAAAAAAAAAAAAATCCAAAACCTTAATGTTTTAAAGAGATGGAATGATTTCATCGTGAACTGAGGCAGTTCTCAATAGAAGCAGAGAAGCAACAAACAGAAAGTCTTCAAAGAACTGTTTCTATTTGTCCATGGTATTTTCAACCCAGGGAATCTTGTCACAAGCCTTATCATGACGCTAATCTGTTGGCTAACAATTATCATTTTGATACAGTTATTTCTAATAAATGGACAAGTGATTTAGCTATTTTAGTATGACATTAGCATCATTTCTCTCATATACACTTTGTTCTATCGTTATTTCCCTCTTCCGCTACTTAGTTTTTATTTCATGAAGACCTTTGTAATTTGAGGAAGTATTTTTTTTCTAAACACAGACAGATAAAATATATTTTTCCAGTGTTATGATGTAACCATTATATATATATAGAGATCTGTAAAACTTAATTCTGAAGAAACGTAAAAAGTAAATGAGGTGAATTTGACAGACAGGGTTGGAGTTTCGGTCCTACTCTTACCTGTGTGACATTGCCAACTTCTCCTTTCTGGGACCATTAGCTTTCTCATCTGTGAAATGGACAGAAGCCTCAAGGGGCACAACTGCCCCTCCCAGCTTGAAAAGCTAGGTGCCAGAAACATTATGTTGCTTGCTGTTCTTCATACAAATCATGTTCCTTTTAACTTCTATGCCTTTAGGGCATACCTTCTACCTCAAATGCTCTCCTTTCTCTCCACTAGGTCGCCTGGCTTGGGCCTAAATCTATTAGGGCTCAGCTGTCTTCTTCCTACAGGAAAGCATCACTGTGTGCTGGTGACCCTCTCCCTATTCTCTTTAGCCCTGTGGTTGGGAGTGCCTCGTCTGTATTTCCACACCTCCAGCACCATCACCAACCCGGCCCCTCAAACAGTGTCTTAAAATGTGTTTAGGAAGACGTCAGGGTTGTGAGATCGAGTCACACATCAGGCTCCATGCTCAGCGGGGAGTCTGCTTGCAATTCTGTCTCTCCCTCTGCCCTTCCTGCCCGCCCTCCAAAGTAAATACATCTTTTAAAAAATGTATTTATCTGTTTGTGCCTCTCACAGTTTGAAAGCCATGTGAAAGCCAAAACCACCTACACCTTATTCATCATTTTATCCCCTTTGTTTTGCCCAGTGCTGTCACAAAGAAAGTTCTCTACACCTGTTAGAAAGGTTTCTCTCCTCCCTACCATGGTTCCCAAATCTCCCTGATCCATGTAAATGTTGTGTTAAAATGATTCATTTTAGAATAAAGTGAATGTGTGTGTTCCATGGTTTCTAGGGCACACTATAATTAGAGTGCCCATAAATTTTATTTCTTTTTAGCTTATCATATTATCTGTACTGTGTGATTCTTGAAAGTAGAATTCCATCTTACTCTTCCTGAAAGCCTCAGAGTCTTATATGAGACCTGGTAATAATTACCCTCAGCAAATACAAAGGAGTTTAAAATGAATAATTATTTTGGTGATAATTATTACCAGTTCTCCATTTATGAGGAGTTAAACCATGTTCTGGTTTGTAAATATTCAGCATCATTTAACGGTAAAGCTTATTGAATTAGGTATTTATACATTATATATGGACATTTCTGCATACATTATAAGTCCACTGAATCCAAAAGAGCAGTTATATTCTTTTTCCTGTGAAAACAAAGTATAAGTTTTTTGATTGAACATTATAAATATTTTCATCTATCTCCTAGCTATCCCTGTTTAAATGCTGTCTGGAGGCAGCATTTGAAGTTATGAAAGGAACTTGAGATATGCTTTCAAAGATTAACTTCCAACTCAATGATCCATTGTGAAGTCTTATTGCTCAACATAATAATAGACTCTACCTTATTGGGTCATTTGTTAAAATCATACCGCTTAATTTGGTGCAATGCCATTTATAGTTATCACTCAACCTTAGCCAGGCCTTCGGTGTGTTCATCATTCCTCTTCTTCACCACTGCTTAACTCTCTGGCTTACCCGTGCAGCAGATCATCTGAACATTTTCCATTTACTTCAGATTCATAATTGCAGTTCCGTGCACTCTTGCCCAGCTGCCCTTGCCTCCTGCTTTAGTGATACAGTCAATGGCAACTAATGTGGATTTCTGCCACTTGCAAACTTTCTGATTTTACATATCATCACTCCTGCTCACACTCTCTTCTGTCTCCCTCTTTTCTCTTTCTCCCTGACTCCCGCCCCCTGTGGAGTTACCATTCCACCTTTCTTCTTTCCTCACTTTTCTAATAAACTTTCTCTTCACCATCATATATAATTCTTTGACTTATTCATGGAAAAAGTCACCAATGGCCACTTTATTGGAATATATGATGGTCCTTTCTTGGTTTACATATAACTCAACTTTCCCACTGCATAGCTGTAGCACCAAATGTGCTGGGAGGTTAGCCCATGATTTCTACCATGGCCCCCCACTCTGATCAACCTACCCAATACAGTGAAACCTAAGTGAAATTGATATTTTTCCTTCATAGATGCAGTTTTGAGACTGATGCACTACTAGCTTTCCTTCCTTATGCATGGGTACCTAGTGCATAAAAATTCTATAGGTATCGGTACTATGGTATTTGATACTACTGATTATCTACTTTCTTCTAGAAAATGTTTCTCACCTCCAAAATGAAACTCTTCTTCTCCTCTCTCTTCAAAGCCTGCTCTTGCCCTCTCCTTCTGTGATTCTTTTTGTATCCATAGATCCCCAGTTTAGTCTTTCTCTAAGGATCTGCCCTGGACTCTGCTCTCTTGAGAGAATTTCATTCATGTCTTTGACTCCAATTATCACTTTAACATTAATACCTCCTATATTGTCAACTTCAAATCTGGCCTCATTTTATTTTCAGTTAACCCCTAAATACACATAAGAAATTTTGTAAATACCATGGTCCTTTAAATGCCTATTAAGATGATTTATGAATTTATGGTTTATTGACAAAAATACATGTAATACATTTTAGCATGTAGCAATGCTACTATGAATTTAATCTAGTTATTTTTATTCAAGAAGTATCGAGTTTACATCCAAACATTCTCAAAATCTTAAGCAAACACCTGAATTTTTTTTTCAGTAATCCCTCACACAAAATAAAGAGATCCACTTCAAGAGGGTGGGCTAGCTAAAGTGGTGTCTGCTTTAATCCAGAACGTGATAAATATTGCCTATCTTGACTACTACCCACATTATTTAGGACTAAAATGAACAGACCTTTGATTCTCTGAAGGAAAGAAACCATTCTTTTGATAAGTACCCACAAAGTTGTGCTTAATCTCCAAAAAGGGAACAAATGTCTTTCTTCAAGATTGTTGATTTATTATGTTGTGGGAATTTAATGAGCTATTATTCATCCCTTATACAAAAAAGCAAGCTCATTGCCTGTGTTTGGGTGAAGATGGTGCATAATAGTGACAACATCAATGACTACTATTATGGTTATACATTAAATGCTGCATGAGAGCATGTAGAGCTTTACCTCTTTGTTTATTGAATCCTCACAATAATCCAAACAAGTAGACACTATTATCATCATCATGTGACAAATAAGAAAACTAAGGTTCAGGGACGATCAATAAGTTGCTAAAAGTCATACAGCTAGTAAGTGGCAAAGCTAGTATTTGAATTTATATCTATCTAATTCCAAAGCCTACCTTCTTACCTAGTGTGGTTTTAAAGAACACAAAATTGTGTGTCAAAACACACACTTCTGTCATCATCTAGCTGTGTTACTTTGAGCAAATCACATCAACTCAATGGGCCTTACTGCACACACACACAGACAGATAATTAGAGTATGAACTAAGGTCCCCTATAGCGCCAAACATTTTCAACTTTTTGTTATATCTTGGCTTTAATTCTTAGAGTAGAATTTCAGGTCACTGTCAATAGCATAGATGTTTTTTAAAGAAGAGCTGATTCTAAACTCAGAGTGAGAAATAGATACATTTCTGTTGTCATTGTATTTCAGCCACTTGAAATTCCACTATGTCCTAGAAATTGTAATAAGCCCTAGATATACAACAGTGAGCAAAACAGGAAGAATCTTGAACATATATACTTGCTCTATTCTATATTAAAAGTTAAAAATCATAGGCTTCTGTACTTGTTGGTCTAGTAATATGGTAACCAAAGCTGTACCCACCTTTCCCAGATTATGTGCTTGAGATTTTTCCCAGGTTTCAGTATTGAGTTTCTCATTATATCATCAAAATATGCAAGCGAAACAAAGACTGTGACACCAGAATCATGCTTGGGCCATGTCTTCCCCAAAACAGCATTGACATTATTTTTCTTCTTCCATGGAGACAAGTAATTTTCCTCCTCCTTGCCTTGCTATCTCAGTGTAAGAAAACCTTTGGTGGTTTGGGGCAGCTTTATAATGATGCATTTCCTACATAAATGATTAAAAATTATTAAAAGCTTGAAAATATATGTCACATAGTAAATTCATTCTTACCAAAGTTAAGCATTTTGAAAGGAAGTAATTTTGCAACTGCAAAGCATTTTCATTTTTCTTTTCTAAAACAAATTGTCTGTGTAAAAACATTATTTGTAATGTGCACGAAATTATCCAGATTTTTAGAGATAAGTTTTTTTATTCCTTCATTTTTTTACTACAGAGGGAAGAAGTCTGAGATACTTGTTCTGAGGAAAATAATGTAAACTCCAAAATTGTTGTCTTACAAAATACAAAACTATTAAACTTAGCACACTCAGAACTAACATTAAGATCAATGTGGAAGAGCCAAAAAAGGAAAAAAAGTGTTTTTTTTGTTGTTGTTTGTTCTTTGTTTTTTTTAACTCATTAGATAGCTAAGAATAAGAAAGCTAAATGGTGGAGTAAAGATTTTCTAAGAAAAGAGACCCATGGTTGCTTGTATCCCTGGGTCAATGAAGGAAAGAGAGATAGGGAGAAATCATACCAAACTTGTAAAATTTCCTAACTGTGTGGGCTGGAATGAGAGATTATAAAAGAAAGGTCATAGAGATTGTCAGCACCCCACCACACGCACACACACTCCTCGTGGGAATGCACTGAACCCTGTGAGGTGTGAGGTGTGTGAAACCTTCCTCTGAGTGTAACACAGTGGCCTGCCTGGGACTGGGAGCAGACCACACTGGCTAAGAGAGATGGGCAGACAACAAGTATGAGAGATCTTTCAAGATATGGAAAGTTCTCTGGTGATGGGTGGGCAACTCTAATCTCAGCTCTGATTTGCCAGCCTTTCACTGCTAACTGCTTTGAACCATACCTCTATGTGTGATTTCCTGGTCAGCCAGAGACTTTGTTGGAATTTACATGAAGATATTGGTGTATTAGTTGTCTCAGGCTGCCATAACAAAACAGCACAGACTGGCTAGTATAAACGACAGAAATTGATTTTCTCCTAGTCCTGGAGGTGGGAAGTCCAAGAACAGGATGCCAACAGAGTTGGTGGTGGATGAGATCTCTCTGACTTGTGGACAGCTAGTTGCCTTCTCTCTGTGTCCCCACATGGCTTTTGTTCCCATGCAGGGCTGTGGGGTTTGTGGAAGGAAGAATCTCTGGCATCTCTTCCTCTTCTTATAAGCATCCTTATTCTTATAAGAACACTGATTCTATCAGATTAGAGCCCCCCACTTAGGATCTCATAACTGTATCTCCTCAAAGGCCCTAGCTCCAAATACTGTCACGTTAGGGGTTAGGACTTCAGTATATGAATTCTGTGGGGGACACAATTCAGGCCATAACAGTTGGGGTTTTCCTTCCCCCATTTCTCCCCTTCCTGGGATTCCACCCTTCCCTCTGCAATGGCTGCAGTTGCCTGGGGTTCTTCCTTCTGGTAACCCAGACAGTAAAATGATGAGTTTTCTATAGGAGCTTCAGCTACTGAAGTCCACACTCAGGCAACTACTGCAAAAGCAAGGAAGTGACATCACACCGCATTTTGACTCCCTCCAAAATCTTTCTGCCTTTTTTCACTCTCTAGAGCTGTTAGGCTGCTTCCTTCTTCTTGTTGTTTTGTTTTGTTTTCTTTGTTATTCCATCCAGAGTTCTTTGACACTGATTAATATGTCTATTATTTTGTTAATACTACTTATTCTCTTCTCCTAGGTTTTCGGGGCTAGAGATGAAGACAGTGATCACTTCTCTCATAGTGACACCCCTGCTTTATAAGCAGGGCACTAAGTCAGGGGAGGTAGCCTCTGGTTACTTTTCTTGCCTCTCCTAATGCAGAATCTCTGCCCTAGGAGCAATCTCTGTCCTTTCCCTGGGGAAAGGACAAGGGCAAGGAAATCAGGGCTCCAGTATTCTGGGTCTGACATGCTTGGGGTAGAGCTTCTGCTCTATCAGTGGAGGTTGGGTAGAAAAATAGAACTCCTGACTGTCTGGCTGCACTTGCCTGAAACATAGTGTCTGTACCATGGAGCTGGGGCTCATGAGAAATGCTGGAAAACTGCCCTTCCCAGAGAGACACCATAACTTGGGCCTGGAGGACATGGGAGCCCTGTATTCTTGGTCACATTCATCCAGAGTGGAGTTTTTGTCACCCTGAGATCTGGGAGGAGGAAGGGAAGCATGGGGCTTAATGGACGCAAACTCTATTTTTACCACTATTCTTACCAGATTTAGTACATTTTTTTGCATAATTTGTCCTCATTGATTGGGCCCTTAGAACAATTTTCAGAGACTTTAAATAACTAGGGATTCTTTAAATACATTTTTTACTAGTCATGGTAGTTTCTCTGGGCAGCAGGTCTATGGAATTCCCCATGCTAGCATCCTGGAAGTGAATCTCTCACTGTACATTTAAATTCCATAAATCATTTGTATTATTTTACACACTCAGTATTGGATTTACCTATTTTCTCCTACCTTCCAACCGGGATAAGTTTATTCCTACTGGCAAACACAGTTTTATATTTACTATAAGGCAAGTCTGTTGGGGACAAGAATTCTTAGTTTTCATTTGTCTCAAAATTTCTTTTTTTATTACTTCTGTAGGATATTTTATTTATATTTTTTTAGAGAGAGAAGGAAAGCATGAGTAGTGGGGGGAGGGGCAGAGGGAGGGAGAAAATCTTAACCTCCACCCCAATGCAGAGCCCCCAGGGGGTTCAGTCTCATGACCCTAAGATCGAGCCCCACATGGGGCTCAATCTCATGACCCTGAGATCCTGACCTGAGTTGAAGCCAAGAGTCATCCAACTGACTGAGTCACCCAGGCACCCCTTGTAGGATATTTTAAAACTAGATAGATTAGCAAAGAACTGTTAGCATTACTTTTTTCTGAACTTTGACAGTATCATTATTTGTCTTCTGAATTTTATTGTTTATGCTGATATACCAGCTTTTAGGCTAATTATTATAGTTTTTAACATTATTTGGCATTTTCTGTAAATTTCCAATAGGTGATCTTTTTGTTTTATTTTTTATGGTTTTGTGTGTGTGTGTGTGTGTGTGTGTGTGTGTTCGTGTAGATGTGGTCTTCTTTATTTTATTCCTGCTTGGAGTTTTTAAGGTTTCCTCTGAATCTTTAAATGATATCCTTTATCAGTTTCAGAAAATCATTTCTTCAAATATTGCTTATGCCTCCCTTCTCACTATTTTTTTAAATTAGAATTTTTATCTTTTAGTTTCTCTAACTATATTTCCTATACAACTTACTTTTTTTAAAAGCATATTATCCATTCTTTTGTTTCTTCTTTATTCTGGATACTTTCTTTTAATTATCTTCTCTCTTTACTTACTTTCCCTTTATCTGTGTCTAATCTATTATTAAAGCAACTCTCTCCTCAACCCACTGAGATCTTATTCACTGTAATTTTCAATTCTAGAATTTCCATTAGGTTATTTTTATGATTTTCAGTTCTCTGCCGAGTTTCAATATTGTCCATTGTTTCTTTAAAAGTCCTTGCTTAATTAACTCATTATCTGAATCCCAATATTTCTTTATTTATTGCCTGTTATTTCTCATAGTTTTTGTTACATGTTTTGTCTCCTTGTGTGTCTGGTATAGACCTGTATATGAGAAGCTGTAAAATAATTTGAAGCCTAGGATTATGTTATCTTTATCTAGAGAAAGTTTATATTTCTTTCTGGCAAACATTCTGGGCTATTAGCAGTCACAGATCATTTTTAATCCCATTACAGGAACTGAGATTATTTGCAAATGGGCTTTATAAGGTTAACAACCGGTCTACTTCACATTCACACTTACCAGTAAGATGTAATCTTTAGAGTCTCAATCTAAAATCCTGTGCATTTACTCAAGCCCCCTAGCTTCATTCTTGGCAGACACTGAAGTACAATATTTTTTCTCCTACTCCAAAAGGCTTTAAAATTTCCAGTTAACTCCTCCCTCTCTCTGTTGTTTCTTTTGGCTTGAACAGAAACTTCTTGCAGAAAAGGGATCCCAGATGTCTGACCTACTTACCTAGGTTTCCTTCTAAAAAATTACAACACCTGTAATTTCTCATGCTTTGATAGCTCCCTAATGTATTCAAGGAGATGATTTTTATATATTATCCATTTTTCTTATGCTTAGCATGAGGGGTAATGTGTCAGTCCTTACTGAAAACAGAAGCCCTGCAATCTGTTTTCCAAAATCAACTTGGGCTATATTTTAAAAACTTAAAAAGAAACAAAATAATCAGTGGCTCGTCAATACCTTCATAATGAAATCTAAGTATGCAATCATATTCTACAAGGCCCTGCAAGACCTGGTCACAGCTTGAGTGTGAGAGACTTTGACTGAACTCTCCTTAACTCTTTAATTTCCACAAGATTAACCTTTCCGTTCTTCATACACACCAAACAACTTCCTGCCTCTTGAACTTTGTATTTATTGTTCATCTTAGAACATTTTCCCAGAGCTTTACCCATGATTGACTCTTACCCTTTTTTATCTTTGCTCAAATATTATCTCCTCAAAACAGCCTAGATTGTTCATCCAACTAACGAAGAACTTCTACACTCTTGATTTGTCTTCTGGCATTCACCACGATCTATAATTATCTGCCTTTTCATTAGAATTGTATTTTTACAAGGACAGAACTTTGTGAGTCACCACTCCTTAAGCAGTATGAATAACACCTGACACCTAGTAGCTACTTATTAAATATTTATTTAAACTAATGAATTATAGCCCATGACTATAAGTAAATTCATTAACTTCCTTGGCCCTCAGTTTTTCACATTTCATTTTAAAGTGGAGATAATCATAATTATAATACTTAGTGTACCCACAAACCTAGCTAATTAAATAATAAATAAGAAAATATCTAACACTTAGAAGACATTCAATAAACTTATTTTTGCCTATTTTTTCTTTCCTCTTCTTTTCCTTTTTCTTTCCCAGGTAGTTCCTGACTGATTAAAACAAAGTAAGCATTATTTTCTCTTTTGGCATAACCTATTCCCCTGGAGAATGTAGAAAGGAATGATTTCTAATACAATGAAATTACAAATGGGGAGATAGTATTCAAATTTCCCTGAAAACATATGGGAATTTTCTCTGGTGCTTTTTGTATGATCTAGATTTTTTTTAAAAAAGTCTAAATAAAATGAATATTTCTTTGATTTGGTTTTGGCACTAATTTGTACATAGCAACAATATTGAAGAGATAGCAAAATGCTTGCCTCTGCTGTGTATCCATTACTGGCTGTCACTTCCAGTTCCTCAGTCACTATCTAATTAAGGCATTGCCTAGATTTTATGTCCTAGAAGTGAGGTGGACAGAATTTATTCACTGTAAGACCCTGGCTACATGGTGGTTAAATGGTCTGAGTATACAGGACTGTTTATTAAATATGATTTGACTATGATTTGTACTGTGTTAGTGTTGAGACATCGTGCAACTTCAATTCCCATGTATCCCATTATTTCTGTTCTTAGGTTTTTAATGAACAAGCATTTCACCAAGTAGATCTCATTAGCAGAGACATAGGAAAACTGGTAGATTTGTTCTATACTTCATTCCATGGGGGAGCATATGATGGCACTCTGCAGAGGATGGCAGGCCTATAGTCTGTTACTATTGAGCTATAGAATATAAGATAATGCATGCATAATAAATAAGCAATTTGAAATATTTCTTTCTTGAGTTTGTATATCCATAATATATAAAGCCTGGTTCCAGGAAAAGTCCTTCTATTAAAAACGACTCAACTCATCCCATCAAATTTTCTCCATTACCTGTATCTAGCATTAAGAACAAGAAATACTTATTTATTAGGATTTCACACTAAAATTCTATGCATTCTGTTTTGTTTGTAGATAGCAGAGTGGCTGCAAATTCTTTGTGCTTAAATACTTGGTGACCCCATTAGAGAGAGAGCACAGTATAAAAATATTCAATGTGTCATAAACATAGTCATTATTTCTAGCACATACTGAAAATTACCAGTATCAGCAAGGATATGGAAACCTTCAAATTAAAGTCACAAGATAAAACAGAATAAATAACCATTCTTTTACAATGAATGTGAGGCTATAAATTTATCAAATGTGAAGCGAGAACTATACACACTATGAAGTTTAATATAATATGTCTTGAGAATTTCCTCTCAGGTAGATACATTGCTTATAATATTTTCATTAGAACAACATTACAATTAGAAATATTTGAAAACTCTGGCTCTTGGAGGAAGGTATCTCTAATACTGTGAATTGATTTTGACATTATTAGCAGATTTATTCAGCTAAAGGTAAATGCTTCTTTCAGAGATGAAAGATATAATATTTTAGTTTCATTGGTTCTCTCAAAGACACACAAAGCTGACAAAATTGGATGAAAGTTCATAATCATATAACTTGAGTTATTAATTATTCTTCCTTTATTGAACAACTTCATATTAATTATTGCTTTCTAGACTACATTTCATTTTCCAAGCTGTTAGATTGATTTGTACTTTTATCACAGTTGAGCAGATATTTATTTGTGAAGCCTTTTGCTAGCAGTTTATCTTGGGAAAATTCTATGTGTTTAGAATGTTTGGTGGCCTTTCCAATAATCTGTAATTATTGCATCCCAAATAGTGGCTGAATTACTGGTATTTGTCTATCATTCCCTCATTCATTTATTTCTTCATTCCTAATTCTTTTATAATAATGTTATCTACCCTTTGAGTTTCTTGTAACAAACATACCTGGGGTTAGGATACTATTGGCAGATAATTAGATCTTAATAAATGTCAGTTATTACTATTTGTTTTAATTTAATTATTTAGTCAAGAATTAAAATAGATTATGAAATGTTGAGTAAATTAAAAATGTTGAGTAAATCTTCAAGCCCATGAAACTTCTATTCCATGGATGAACCAATTAAATATAGATTTTGGATGAGGTATTTTCCTATTAATAACACAAATGAATAAAACACATCAAAATATTAAGTCATTCCATAATATCTCTTGTTAGTAATAAGTCTCCCCTTCTTAAAGAATTTTTGTGATCTAGAAAAACTTTTAGAGTGGTTTTCAATCTTTCTACTCTCTATAACTACAAGACCGCTGTATTTGGAGTTAAGAAATTTAGTTCCAGGTGATCTCTAGATGTCTTCATCACCTTGGGTAGGTCATTTAAATTCACCAGGTCATGTAGAATGGACAGTAAATATCTGGGCATTGAGACCCACAGATTTGCAATGTTAAAATATCCCAAGGTCTTCTAAAAACATAGCCAGTCAGAGTTAAGAAGATTGTTAACAGATCTTCCCATTCTCTTGTACTTTGGCAAAAACTTCAAAAGTAGGGGGATAAATGAATGATGTGATTCTTTTTTTATTTTTCCCACCACAGTGCCAACATGTAAAAGACACACATCTAGCTCTTTAAAAAAAATAATAATTATATATATATGTATATATATATATAATTTATTTATATGAGAGAGAAAAAACATGAACAGGGGGAAGGGCAGGGAGAGAGGAAGAGGGGAAACAGACTCCCTGCCGGACTCAGAGCCCATGGCGGCCCCTATGTCTAGACCCAGAGGTCATTACCTGAGCCAAATCTAAGAGTCAGATGTTCAACCTGCAGAGCTACCCAGGCACCCTGACATACATCTAGTTTTAAGATGATTTTCACTAATGTATTTTATCAAGTAGACATTATTTTGGATTTCTAAAGGCCTCTATTAAAATGTAATCCATTCTGAAGCAATTAAACATATCAGTCCTTCCATAGCTTTGTATGAATGATTTTACAACCTCATCCTTTTAATATCAAGCTAAAATTAGTAGGGGACTTTGGCTGTGGGAAAAGAGTGAGGTAATTTTCAACGTTTGGTGAAGTTTGGGTTTTTCAGAGGCACTGTGACGGCCAAGGGGCAGAACCATGAAGATAAGTGACTTGGTAGATAGAGAAGAGATTTCAGGATTTGGGAAAGTGACACCAAATAGGAGATGGGGAGGCAGAATTCATTTGTTCACTCATTTGTCCCACAAGCATTCTTTGAATTTGACTTTCCATGGCAAATATTTATGCAAGCCAAGATTACACAACCTACAAGGGATTACAGTTTATTGACCAGCAATTGTTATGGACTTTATCACTTTGCCTGAAGTCATGATACCTAATAACTGGTCAGGGCCATTAATAACTATCTTACCTTTGGAATCTGATTTATGGGTCTAATTTATTCCAACATTTAGTTTCAATATACCTCCTTCAAGATCTTCACCAAATCACATATCCATGATTATTTATTTATTTTATATATTTTTTTCTTTGTATCAACTTATCATTTATACCTAAAGACTTTTATTTAAAAGGTAAAGTTAAAATCAGTACCATAAGTGTAAAATTAATACCATCTGCCACACGTATGTGGTATTAGTTGCAGTTTCTGATCAAGGCGCAAGGATGACTTCCATATTGTCAATAAAGTGTTTCAGCAATCATTAGAGAGCTGTTAAAGATATATTTTCAGCAAGTTGTTGTTTTCTCCTTACCAAAATATCAAAAAAAATTATCTATTTAGTAATGTTAATTTAGTCATATACTGTGCATAATATAAAGATCACTGGGCTTGGCAAATGCACAGAGCCTAAACAATGAATATTGACAATAAAAATACTTTCAAATATATAAAAAAATCCCAAAGAATTAATGACAACAAAAAAGACACTTGGAACTAATAAGTGATTATAGCAAGGTTGCAGGATACAAAGTTAATATACAAAAGTCAATTGCTTTCCTATCTCTTAGTAATGAATAATTGGTATTTGAAATTTAAAACATAATAGCATTTACATTAGTATACCAAAAACGATTATTGTTGGAAATTAGAAGTTTTTCCAGAGATAACATTCCCAGAGTGTCTAAATTCCCAATCCTCTCTACAAAAGCTTTTTCAACCCATTGTGTAGTTGAGCACATATACTCATACTGCTACACAATGTAAAAGTCTTTGCCCATCAGTATACATTTCCATTCCTTTCTCATAAAAGGAGGGACTCTCTGAGTTCTGAGTTGCTTTAATTTGGGTCCCTCTGCCTTAGTTATTTTTGTTGTTGTTGTTTTGTTTTTGTTTTTTGGTTTTTTTTTTGTTTTTTTTTGTTTTTTTGTTTTTTTTGTTTTTTTCAGAAAAAATAGGGTAGAGATTCCAGATTGATGGGAGAGAAGGGAAAGCTCTCTGAGAAATACATAGTATCTTAGACCCAGAATAGGTGATGGTTTTCAGTGGGAGACTTCATTTGTGGGTAATCTCTGGGGATTACATGGTTGGAAGTGGGGAAGCTATTTATGGGTAGGTTTGGTAAGTTTTTATTTTTCTTTCAATAAGAGGTTCTAATTTATACCACTATTCTTAAAATATGAGAACCATGATTATGGTTCATATTTAATGGTTGCTTCTTATGTGCCACAAATTAAACCAAAGACTTGGCATTTGTCTAGTTAATCCCCAAAACAACCCTAAGAGATAAGTAATATTATTATTCCCTTTTACAGAAGTTTTAAGATTAGATAGCTTAAGTAACTTGCCAACAATCATGGATTTAGTAAGTGGTTATGCCTGGATTTAAATTGATTTAGTCTAATAATAGACCTCAAAAATCTGAATGTGCTATATATTTCTTAAGAAAATAGCTCAAATAAGAGGAAAGAAATTTCAATATCAGCTTTTATTGGGCTTGTTTCCATACATGCATAATGTGGTTGCAAAAACACAATAATTTGGGACTCAGGATAATTCCGATTGGGAAATACTATACTTAGCAGAAGAATCCAAATCATGATCCAAAAGCCAAAACGAGGGGTTTACTGGCCTGAAAATTGTGCACAGTCACCCCAGTTTTGATTCTAAGAGCTGAAAGAGAAAGCAAAAACATTTTTCTCCAAATTGACTTACACATAGTCATTGTATTCCAGGTCATATCCATGGGAGCTTTCCTTTTCCCTTGTATTAAGCAAACCTTGGCTGAAATAATACTTTGTTTCCTGTTTGATTCTTTTGTAATGAGCCTGCGCTGAATGCTGCAAAGACTGCTGTGAAGAGAAGAGGGCAAAAAGCAGGGAATGGAGTGAATGACTTATCTGGGCATTAGCCTCTTGGATCTTTGATCTGGAGAGCCCTCTGATCAATGCAGAGGGCAGAGGTGTGCGTCAGGCTTTGAGATACTTTGCTAACTGTCCCTGGGGGTAAGGAGTCCAGGAAGGGGGAGGGGACAATGGGCTGGAGGAGAGAAAGGGAGGAGGAGGGAGAGACCCAGCAGGGAGTTTGCACAGAGGAGTTCACACCCTGGCTGTAGAACCTGACCTGTAAGGCAGTGATGCAAAGCCTATCACAAAAGCAGAACTAGCCCTCTGAGCCTTTAGAACTCGGTTCTAAGCATCTGTGATCTGCCTCCTGAACATTTGTATCTCACTATAGGAAGGAGGATGAAACAGCTGCACATGTTGTCTCCAGTGCTGTAAACCTGTCATCAGCCCTGCATTGTTTACATATGGCTACAAGGTCTTTAAGCCCAGGATCCCTTAGCTATACAGCAGGGACAGATATTTACATGACAGCTGTGTCAATTGGAAGCAGCGCTGTGAGCTTGTTTGTTTCACTAAAGCTTCAGTCACCACCACCTGCCCCTCCCCCCCGCCCCAAAGACACAAATCTAATTCTTCCCCCTTTTTAAAATGAGCTCCATGTTAATAATAGAACTGCAGTGCAGATGCTCAAAATGGAAATAGCTGGCATTTCCCTAACAAGACTCATAATTCTGCTAGAAATAATGGATTTCAAGTGAAATAGCTTGAGTCCAAGAAGAGTGGTTATAATTCATGACCAGACGCCCAAATGAAATCAAAATCTGGGAAACATGCAAAGTGCTAATTTTCTACATCAGTGGAATTTATCAAGTTCCTACTGATTAATTTGAACAGTGGTTTGGTTGTTCAATTGATAGAGCTTTGTTTGCTTTGCAAAGACATCTGAATGACATTGATTCAAATATTATTGCAACTTCCTAGCTTTGTGAAAAGCTTTTGAAACTGTAAACCAAAACCTTTCCGAATCACAAGTGGCCCATATTAAATGTTTTTTGTTTTTATTTTTATTATTCTTTACTGTTTGTGGGCGAGACTCCTATTTACTTCACCAGTGAGGTGAATAGCAATACATCTTTGGAGAACAATTACCGTGCAATTCTCAAGGAAATGAAGCTTAATTCATTTCTGTTGCTTTAGTTTATTATTAGCTTTTCCAAAGAAAGTACTTATAATATGATAATGACTATTTACAATTAGCTTGGTTGAAAAATAAACTATTCCAAAAATGCTTACAAATAGTTCAGCATCGATAATATGCCCTGTAATCTCTTTCCCACTATCTTACAACGTAAAATAGAAGAACAACTGTCTGGTCCTAGTAGGGTCTGTAATGACCCCTGCCAGCAACAGCATGGTGTGCACGTCGCATATCATCCTGGAACCTGGGAATGTTACTTTATATGGCAAAAGGGACCTTGGGAACTGTGATTAGGTTAAGGATCTCGAGATGAGAAAATTACCCTGAATTATCTGGGCAGGCCCTATGTAATTACAGAGGTCCGTGTACTAGGGAGGCAGGAGATCAGAGAGATAGAAGGCTACAGGATGATGATGAAAACAGATTTGAAGATGTCACATTGCTGACTTTGAACATGGAAAAAGGGGCCATGAGTCAAGGAATGCAGCTTTATGAACTGGGAAAGGTGAAGAAAGGTTTTCCCCTTGCTAAAAACAAGTCAACAGGCACCAAATGGCATTGCTTGAGCTAAGTCCCTCATCATCAAGCTGAAACTCAACTTAATGAAAATTTCAGTTCTCCCAGAAATGGAATCTTAAACCAGCCAGTCAGGAATCTTGCCTGCTCAACACTAGTTAGGTAACCCGATAGACTCCTGCCATTCCCTGGAAGGAACCTTGCAAGAACCAGCCTGCAGTGTATCTTCCTGGTTTCTGTTCCCTTCTGCCTATAAACGTTTTTCATTGTGAGCAGCTCCTTGGAGCTCCTTTCTGTCTGCTAGACTGGATGCTGCCTGATTCATGAATCCTTAAATAAAGGCAATGAGATCTTTAAAATGTACTCACTTGAATTTTTTTTTAACACCCTAGAGCTTTCTAAGGGAGTACAGCCCTGCCCACACTGTGGGTTCAGCCCAGTAATATCCATTTGAGTTTCAGAGCAGTAAGGTAATAAAGTTGAGTCGCTTTAAGTAACTAAATTTGTGTTCATCTGTTTCAGCATGATAGGAAGCTAATACCCAGCATCAACCTGTATACTTATAGCAATTAATGCCCTTAGATAAGCAGAGGGAGTGAACGTTTCTTTTGAATTGGAAAATATTGACTAAGATTTAATACATTTAGGTAACTTAAGACCTAAGATTTCTAGTCCTTTTAAAGTGAAACCCAGTCTCTCACTCTGGAGCCCTTAGGTCATTTGGGATTCTGTTAACTTGAACATGGCTGGACCTGAAGCAGTGTGCCTTTGGAATACCCAAAAGGTGTGGAAAGGACCATGATAAGGAATGAGCTATTTGATTATTCAGAAAATTATGAAGAGGTGCTATACAATTCATGTCCTATCATTATCTTTTATCAAATTGGCAGTTTCAAATCGCTAATTAAGGTTTATGTTTCTTTAAGTCTTTTTAAAATGTTCCAATATATCAATACTCTAAATCCCTATTTGTTACCTTATAAATCTAGAGGAGAAATTTCCCAAAAAGGCAAGAACTTGAAACATGAGTTTTGAAGTCAGCCAACCACTCAGGTTCAAATCTCAATGCTACCATTTACAGACTCTGTGACCTTGGGGAAGCAACCAGATCTCTCTAAGCCTTGGTTTTATCCTCTATAAAGGAGGAAGGACACCTTCCTGTTGGTTTACTGTGGAGATCAAATGAGATAAAGAGTGTATGTAGAGATTATCTAAAATTATCAGTCATATGGCATCATCTTTAATATTGGAAAATTTCACACAGCCCATCTCAGAAAGTCATTTCAATCCAGGAAGGCTCTGGATTTGACTCGAAGCCCCAAATTTGCACTAAAGTTTCTAGAGGAAGAAGACTGATCTGGCTGAGAAAAATGTGTCCCTTCTCTGTTGTCAAGGAATGAAGAATATGAAACCCAGGAATGGACTACATGAAGGCCAGAAAAGCTATCTTTTTTCTCCTGATGGTATCCACACCTGCTCTTATTTCTTCTTCTTTTTCTTAATAACACAAGGCTATTATTGCTGTGCAAACATTCTTTTCTGGAATGGCATGGTTTAAAATGATGACAGCTTTAGGAAGCTTACAAAAGATTAGAACCTTGGATAAAAGAAAATCTCTATGCTTCACCATTCCATCTGGAAGATGGGTTAGAAAGCACAATAAATCCCCATCTGATTTTTGTTCCTTGGCTCATTCACATATACCTCTAAATGAGAAAATAATTAGCTAATCATTCACTGATGCTTTTTCTCCTAATCATCTAGAGCTAGGAGCCAAAAAACACTTGAATGTAGACTTTGCAGAATTTATCTACTAATTAATGACATTAGGTTTTCACCGAGCTCATTTTCAGAATGGCTTGGGACTGGTCATTGTGAGAGGAACAACAAAACACAGATGAAGAATCCCAAAATGTAATCTCACTTCTGCCATTTTATATATATAGAAATTCTATGTATATAAGTCTCTAGTTCCTTCATTCATAAAATTAGCATAAAGTTATCCCCAATTAAAGATTGTGTTTGCAAAAATGCCAAGCATACAGTGTATTCACTTCTCAGAGTGTTCTGTCTACTTTTCCTTCTAGAATGAAGAGTACAGACATTAGTCCACAAACCCAGATATGCAAGAAATATAATGTAGATTTATTCATTTTTCTAGTACTCATTGTTAAACTCCAGAATTTTGAGTTCCTGTTTCCTTAAGGTGGTAGAAATTGCCATCTGAGTCCATCCTTCAGAAGCAATGAAGACTATTCTCCGGTGGACCAAACTGCCAGATTTGCCGTCCTGGCTCCACCAGCAATTATCTCCATGACCCTGGGCAAGTTATTTTATTCTTTTGTACCTCGACAGATTCTTTGGAAATGTTATAACAGCAATAACTCCATCACAGAGTTTTGTGAGGATCAAGTAAATTAAACCACGGAAAACACATAATGGGGCTGACACACAGCGAGCCCTTCAATAAACACTAGCTAGTTTTGTTTATCATTATTATGTGATTGTTCCAAGTTATATTCTGAAAATTGGTGGGGAGGACATGTGCAGGTCTGCATCTCAGATGCTGAGTCTCTGTATGGACCCAAATTTTGCTCCTGGATTTTAGGAACTCCATCATTCCTCATATGAGCAGACCCACCTCACATCTGGAGTCTGCATGCTTTCCCCGCCGCTCAGACACACCCCCACGTAGACCAGAGGGACTCATTGGGACTGCCTGACACCCGTGTGCCTTGACAAGTCACTCAGCCAGCTCCCCTACAAGGGCTTCCCATGCTGTGAGAGCTCTCTCCAGATTCTGCTGGTATCTATCTTTCCAGATCGCCCCAGAGCCAAAGGTCAGAAGGTCTTTTCCCATGTTATCTTAAGGAAGCCTTACTATTTGTGCATTTAGACCCTCGACCAATCTGAAATTGATTTTTAAGTGTACTATGAGGTAGAGGGTAGAGATTAATTTTTTTAAAATATGGATATTGAACTGACTCAGCAACATTTAGGAAAGAAGGCCATCTTCTCGGCACTGCAGTACAATGTAGCTATCATATAACAACACCAGGAACCAGTAACCGTATACATATGGGCTTTCTATTTTATTTCTCCTCTATTCATCTATTTGTCTAAACATAGACCAATACCACACTATTTTAATTGCCATAGTTGTAGAGAAAATCTGATCATCTGGTAGTGTAAATACTTTGTATTCCTCTTTGATTTTCTTTGACCATTCCTAGGCTTTCATATTTTCCACATATAGTTTAGAATAAGCTTCCCTATTTAAACACACACACACACACACACACACACACACACACCACAACACTACTGGGAGTTTGATTAAGATTTTTTGATTCCATAAATTAACCTGAAATTTATCTTTACAATAATGAATCCAATCAATGGACATGATATATCCCTTCATTTGCCTAAATCTTTAAAAACTCTGTATAACTTCTGTTGAGTTATAGTGTTTTCATTTGATTCATTCCTACATATTGTATGTTTTTGGTGCTGTGTAAATGTTAAAATTTTATTTTCTATTGTTTTATTGCTGATATGTAGAAATACAGGATAATTTTATGTAATATCTTATATGTAGTGGCCTTGGTAAACCCATTTATTAATTCTAACAGCTGTCTGTAGATTGCTTTTGCATTTCTAGGTACACACTCATTTTATTTGCAACTAATGAACATTGACTACCCTCCTTTTCAATCTTTGTGCCTTTTGTTCTAATTTCTTGCCTTATTGCACTGAATAGGAATGTTAGTACCATATTAGTAGAAGATATGTTTTTACATCATCTTCTAGCTCACTAATCTTATCTTTTGCTATGCCTGATGTTGTTAAGTCATCCCATTAATTTTAGATTTTTTTTTAGGCCTGGAATTTCTCTGTGATTTTAAGATTTCAATTCTCTGCTGAAGTTATCTTTTCATCTATTTTTCTATCTTTTCCTCTGTTTTCCTGAAATACTAATTACAGTTATTTGAAAATCTTTGTGTAGTAACTTTAATATCTAGGTACTTGTGAGCATCTGTTTTTTCTCTTGGTTATATGGTCCTGTGTCTTGGCATTTCTAGCATTTATTATATGGAATAATAGATATTTTATGCAAAATAACTACAGTGGCTACTGATGATATTACCTTTTCCCAAACAGGAATAAAACTTTCCCATTCTCAACAGGTGAGGTTAGGGAGCTAATCACCTTAATCTAATCCAGAAACTGTTAAACTGGTTTGTAGTTTCGTTAATAATACATTTACATTTTTGTGCAATGCCCTTCATATGTCATAACTCTCCATCGCTTTCAAATAAGAGCTTGGGGCGTTTCTTGAGGTCCTTCCCACTAACAGGTTTTGAACTCTCACCTCCGTTTTCGCAAAGAAAATTCCACTCTGCTTCTCAGAAGTCTGTGGCTTAGCTCCTTATTCCCCTACACTGTGCTCCTTCAGAATGCAGCAAATGACTTGCGGGCAAAACCTGTTGGGAGTTGGAGGCCACTCAACTCTCCAATTTTTTCACTCCAGCCCCATAAGCTCTTTCAAAGCCCTCCTGGTTTCTCTCTCCCCAGGAGGATGTTTCTACCCAGAGAGATCTTAGATCTGTCTCTATCCCACACTCAGAAATGCCAAGTGCCTCCCAAGCAAAACTAACTACAGATTGCAGTTCTTTTTATGAAATTGTAACTCCCCTTATCCTCCTTGCTTAGGGAACTGTCTGACACCTTTCAAAAGATGACTTTTGTATTTTAGATAGCTTTTCTAGTTGTTCTTAGTGTGTGCACTGGCCTGCCACAAACTACCTCGTCTAACCAGGAAATAGAAACTTCTGTGGATTTTGAAAGCTGCTCCTTAGACCTATTTGAGAGAAAATGTCTTTTTTAAAAAGGAGTCTTCAAGCAAGATACACCCTATGGAAGTGTGACAAAGGGGAAATAGCCCCAGACTCTAAGAATAAAGACGACTATGTAACACAGAGGCTGACCACTGTGAATGACTAGATCTGTATCCAGCTGATTCTTGGGTGACTCATTTTTAGTGACATATTTCAGTGCCCTTGTAAAATGTTTCTGTGGGGATTAGACCAAATTCTGCCTTGTATTCTCCTTTCTCTACTGTCTGTTAAGAAAGTATCGTCCTAAACCTGTATTCCATTGCGATTTCAAATGGCTAATTATTATGGACTAGAACCATTTCATCTGGGGCACCGCCCTCAAATTTATAGAATTTACTAATTAGAATGATCTAATGCTGTTGATCCCACACATTTTTTTTTAGAAGTCACTTATTATCACACATTTTACCCCATTTTATCACTTCCCCCCAAATTCTTCTCTGGACCAGAATTTGACTCAGACAATATGAAAACATATTATGCCATCTTTTCCAATCACAGTCAGTTGAGATGATCTATTTTTATGCATCAGCCTTTTTTTAACTTTGGCAAGTTTTTAGCATTATTTTTGTATCTTCTATGTCCCACCTTTGAGTTACCAAATTCTGACTGGCAGGGACATTGAATGATGCTGACTACACACATAGGTTGGCTGTCCAAAGCAATTCCCATATAATTCTTTTCCATAGCATTATATCTTGGCGTAGTGCTAGCAAGTACAAAGTAGATTTATAATGCCTATTAATGTCATTTGAGGAGAGAAGTCAGTGTCCATGCAAATGAGGGATTAATGCTGATCCCTAAATGAAGTGTTGGTGCAGCCAAATGCTCTGACAGCAATGCCTTGCAGCCGATTTAAAAGGCATTTGCATCATGATATGATAAATTCCCCTCACACTAGGCTGTGCGACCTCTCTAAAATAGGAGAGGCCAACTTCCAAAAAGATACAGCCATTTGGGAGCCCCAAAACATTTTGTTTGGCTTCTAAGAGAAAAATCTACCCACTCTCATGTATATTTTAAAGGCAGGAATTTGGCCTCTATCCCTAGCAATGAGATGAGTCTAGCTTCTCTGTGTGTAGATGACTTTGGCAGTGATGTGGAATGATACAGACGGACCATAGGTTTCATGTTCCATGATGGACTGTGAAGACTTTGCCACAAGCATAGCCCCTTGACATTTTTGAAAACATGAAGACATATTGCAACATACAGGAGATTCACTATTGCAATAAGTAGAGGTAAACCTCTCGAGCCAGAACATTGCTTAGGAAGTACTGGATTTACGTAAACAAGTAGTACAATATGATTGGCCTCATCGAAGTAGCAAGTCTCATTTTGCATTCATTTTTTGTGATAGGTTGCAGTAATCCAGAAGCAAAAAAATATATATTAGACTAGTTACTTCAAAGTATCAAATGTAATTATCACTTATCGATTTTTCACTTTTAAGGGTCAGGAAGAATCCCGAGGACCTGGAATAATTTGTTCTCATCACAGTTGGCATTTTGCTTTGAGACTCTGCTGTGCTTTTATGACACAAATAAAAGGTAACAAATTCATCTCTTCTACCCGACGCCCCACGCTTTGCCTCCTCCATGCTTGCCAAGGGACATCTTGTGTAGTCTTTTCTGGTAATGCAAGGCAAATACAGATCTAAGACCCTGTCTCAATTGAGCCTCTAATTACGATGTTTTAGTAGCTCATCAATTGTCTTTACAACACAAATGAGAAACACAAAGACTTTTCTGTATGACCTATATTTAATCTACATTTTTTTAATTTAAGTATTTTACTTCCAATCTGTGAAGCAGTTATCTGCTATTATAATTTAAATATGAATTAATTCAACTGGAGATCCACACTCTCTCTTAGAAGTCATTGTACCTTAATGAGTAAATAAGTATTAGCATGTCTTAAGACTGCACATTATTGACCTGGGAGACAACTGGGAGCTATAATGACTGATTATGTAAATCCTCAGTTGTGGATTGTCACCATACTCCATAATGTCATTAATTTACATTAATATCAGTCTTTCCTTCCCAGGCACCTATTAATTAGCTGTTCCTTGACACATATTCTAATGTAGACTTTTTGTGAGTCATTAAAGTCCTTTGTGCGGAGACCTCCTTGAAGACCTTCTAGTTTGTGTATAATTGACAATTCAGATGACAGCTTTTACTGTTGATCATAAAACTGCAGCCAATTCACTTGGGTGCTGGATTTATGTTTTGAAACCTTTCCTTTTAACATTTTTGTGGAGAAAAAGTTTAAATGCAGGTACATTTTATTTATTAGATGGACTAAAATACGCCCTTTTCTGCAAGGTCAAGTTCAGATGAGTTATCAAACCAAATGCACAATGCTTTTGGAGATTTTATCATCACAAAACCTTCTCAAAAGCATCCACTACATATGAATACTCTAAAAAAACTTGTGGTTCTTCTAAACTAGCATTTAAAAGTATAGATTTTCATGGGTTTAGGACAACATCTAACTGAATTAGCCCTCTGAACATCCAATGCCTGGCAACATCTACTTCTGGTAAAAGGCAACATCATTTGGTTTCAAGGTAGTGCTTACAAACCAAGGGTATTCAAGGTCTCAGATTGTCTCAGTTTTGTCTTTGCTTCATTTAAATGAATTACTCTATTAGTAATCACTATAATCCATTCATTAATTCCTTGATTCATTCAAAAATACGTTGTAAGCATGAACTTGGTGCCCAGAACTACCTAGACTACAGTGAAAAAAAGAGACCAAAAAAAAAAAAAAAAAAAAAAAGCCTGCAAGCAGCTTACTTTATAAAGGGGAGAGGAGCTAGATAATAAGCAAAAAAGTCACATAGAACTTTAGAAGATACTAAAGTATAGAGTGGAGCAAAGGAGAAATATAGAAAATACAATAAAGTCAAGGAACAGGGTGGGATGGGGAGTAGTAATTTTAAATAAGGTGATCAAAGAAAACATCCTTGAAAATGGGGGTATTGGACAAAGGTTTGAGTGAGAGGAGGGAGATTTGATCATTTAAGTTTCTCTTTAAAGAGAGAAGTAACTCCTGGGGATGAGTAAGTTGGGGGCCTTCAACCTTACTTTCATTTGTGTCTCTGAATCTATTACTCACAAGATCGTATGGCTTGTAAAACAATTTAAAAACATTCACTGATGGGGCGCCTGGGTGGCTCAGTGGGTTAAAGCCTCTGCCTTCAGCTCGGGTCATGATCCCAGGGTCCTGGGATCGAGCCCCACATCGGGCTCTCTGCACAGCGGGGAGCCTGCTTTCCCCTCTCTCTGTCTCTCTACCTGTTTGTGATCTCTCTCTCTGTGTCAAATAAATAAATTAAAAAAAAAACATTCACTGAACAAAACAACATTTTGATAGACAATGTTCATTATCTATCAGGATCTTTTCTCTTCTTCCTCTTCCCTAACTGACTTTGTTTTCTAGGGTGGCATTAGGCCTATCTAAATAACTCAGCTTCCCTACATACCCACCAAAGAACATACAATAGGTCTGTACAAGCTACTGGGTGGTGTTCATGGGGAAGTTTGTGAAAGGAGAAAGGTTCAAATGGCAGGTATCTTTTTGCATTTCCCCTTTGCCTTTGTCTCCTGCTCTTCTATCTGGAGGGACAGCTGCCTGGGGATGGAGCAGACAGCGTGCAACCACGTGGATGAAAGCTAGTCATTGATGGTGGAGAAGCAGAGAGAGAGGAGGAGTCTGGTTCCCCGTGGCATTGTAGATATACCATGCAACACTTGGACTCCCTACTCTGGCCATCTCATGCTATGAGAAAAATAAACATCTATTCAGTTAAGACACACCATTTGTGCTCTGTTACATGGAGCCAAACAGAATCTTATTTGTTATAATTTTTGCTTCAGTGATTTTTTTTTTAATCCCCAGCCATCTACTTGTTATTTCTGTTTCTTTCATTTCCAAAGGTAGCAATCTTGGTCTGGCATTTCTGATGCTTGCACTGAACGTTGTTTTCTAAATCATGATAGTAGAATTTTTTGGTCTGTCTGTATTACCCACAGAGGCTCCCCTTGTGGGTAATGTTAAGATAATCCCTTGGATTTGAAATAAAATCAAGGTGACTGTTTTACCTGAGGATTGTGTCCTACATGCTAATTGCATTAGCTCTGTCACTTGATTCTGTGAAATGACTGGCCCGAGATATACTTACTGCTACTTATTCATTCTACAGTCTCCATATTTATATGAATGTTGTTTGCCATCTATTCAAAGTTGTAAGAAGCTGACTATCTAATATGATTTTGAAGGCCAGAATCCAGTTCTATTCAAGTATTTGTACTTATAAAATTAAAAATGCATGACTTTCTCAAAACACTTGGACTCAAACAGCCCTATCAGTCCACTTTCCTCCCATGCCCTCACCAGAGAGTCTTTAGGAATTTGGGTGAGTTTGGAGTTCTTGAGCATTTTGATCCATCTAGGATATAAACTTCTTAGGGACACTATCCTAGAATCATTCTTATAGTCCAAGTAATATAAAAACAGCTTAGCATCCTGTTTTAATATGTTCTTAGTGAAGCACCTAATAATTATCAATGGCCTAAACATCAATCTCTTTTGTGGGTTTCCCTCTGAACTATATGTCAGATTATGTTCCAGATTATGTTTGGAAAGTATTTGACAATTGAATGCAATGGGATCATCCAATTATTAAGTGGAATATTGTGAAGATGGGCATTAGGATCTGTGCATATCACTGAATAAGTCTTTTTATTATTTACAGATAATCCAGACTGCCCAAAGACAGATTCATCTCTCCTCTTGTTTCCCTGAGCTTTCCCCCTCTAAGTAGCACCATAATCTTGCTTCTATCTCCTGTAGGGAATCTGCTTCCAGTTTGGCTTCATCATAAAAATAAGTTGAAAATAAATTCTGATTTCTCATGAACTTACTGTTTTTTAAAAAGATTCATTTATTTATTTGAGAGAGAGAGTGCTCAACTCGGGAGAGGGGCAGAGGAAGAGGGAGAAAGAGAATCCAAACAGACTCCCCTCTGAGCTCTGAGCGCAACCCAACCCAGGGCTGGATCCTAGGACTCTGAGATCATGACATGAGCCTAAATCAAGAGTCTGATGCTTAACCCAGGCACCCCCTCATGCACTTATTGTTGATAAATAATTGTATCAGCTTTTGTATGAGAAGGTGGCATTTGTGCTGTCCCTATATTTGTAAAGAGGTCTGATAGCGTCTCTTTATTTAAGGTACACACAGTTTCATTAAAAGGAGGGATGATTATGGTGGATGTATGGAAGGCATGACAAATGAGATGCACAAAGCCTATCTGGCAAGAAGACATTCTTCACATGGAGTCTCAAGTCTAGGATAAGGTGGGACTGAGATGTGTTTTGTACCACTCAGAGGCGTAATGGACTTTAATAGTAATGATGATAATGAGAGCTACCACTGATTATTTGCTGTGGTCTAGATATTATAGTAAACATTTTTCAAAGATCATCCCATGAAATCTCAATCATGACACTATATTGGAGTGAATTTTAGTTTTCTCTCCCACTTTAGAGAAGAGAATATTGAGGGTTAGAGAGGTATCTGCCCAGGATTACCTAGCTAATAAATGATGACAATGGGATATAAATCCAAGGTAGTATGGCCCCTGATCTGTTTTAGCTGTAGACAGGAGGACCTGAAAAACAAATTCTATCTACTTTTGATCCATTTACCATAATTTACAATTGTTAGCTCTTAAATTATGCTCACATTCGTGAACCAATACCCCTGGATTTCAGTACGAAGGCTTTAAAATCAAGGAACTCTGCGCTTGGGCTTACTTAATGGGCTGATAAACTGCCAGGACTGTGAGTTCATTGTTAAACATTAGCCTGGAAGTGAAAGATAAGAATGCACATGCTTTGTCTACAGATGGAGCAAGTTGTCATTCAAAGCAGCAAAATATAGCTAAGGAGTTTAAGAACTGAGGGGAACATAAGTTCAAGACCCAGGAGGAGAACATGAGACCAGACAATATGCCAATTAATGGAATTAAACTGAAAAGATTTAAAATGAGTTCCCCTCAGGAGACAATGTAAAAGAAAAGGCAGTTAATTCAATAAGGACAAAAGGATAAGCGAGCTAACTATGAGAGGATCAGAATATTTAAAGTTGATAGTGTCTTAAGAATTAAAGAACACTGGCTTGTGATTGCTGTGAATTTATTATGCCCCAGTAGCTCAGTCTAATTTGGTCCCTTCATCCTCTGAACAAATATGCTCATCCTGAGATTCCAGGACAAAAGAAATAATCCTTTTTGTTGCAGTGAAGCTATAAAAGTGATTATGATCAGCAGCCATTCACAGAGGAATAAATAAAGGACCCATCCATCATGCTAGTAAAGTTTTCTGTCCATCTGTCATGTTGCATTTCAAAGACTATTTCACCACATTTTAGTTGTGTTAAAAGGTGTACTTAAAAAATACATTTTATACTTGGAAACTCCCCAGTACACGGAGAGTTTAAATGTATGGGTGTAATTTCTCTTTTGCTAAGCAGGTATTAGAATGCCAAAGGCATGGTAGGGGGTAGTTAATAGAGTGTAATAAAGTGAATCTGTATGTCCCTGTAGCAAATAGCTGAAAATATGAATTTAAGAAATTCTGTTACAGGCTGCATTCTCTAGAAAAGCAGTTGCTCAGTGTCATTATTCAATTGTGTATCAACAAATGAGCCTCTAAAGACCAGAGTCTGAAGACTACAGCAGGGAGTAGGTTTAAAATGCTGCACAAAATGCAGAGGCACCAAAATCCCTTAACTGACTTTTGGCAGGTGCACACTTGGAGGAAGGGCATTGGGAGAACGTGGGATGGGTGGAGGCAAATAACATTATCTGAGATCAGAGGGATATAAGCTAGGAAAAGCCATTTATGAGGAAGAAAAATTTTTAATCAATGAATATCAATGAGGCTGAAACAGTGCAATTATATTTAGAAGCTTCCCCATCTGATATTTATACCTGGAGACTATCAGTCTTTATAATTGTTCTCCAGCTGATAAATTGCACCCTTTTATTTTTTATGAAGCCCTGGTCTACACAGATTTCATCATCTGAAAAATTCAAGAGCAAGACTAATAAATTTGATGGTTTTTCTTTTTTTTTTTTTTGGTGCAAATGATCTAGATTTTCTGGCAAATCAGCTATACACGTACACAATTTTCTTTTGCTCCACTTCACTAAGCCTATGTGTACATATAACTAAACTTAGTTCCTTAAATGTGGCAGAAAAAACGTTAATTTATAAAGAAATACAGTAGTGTCTTAAATTCTGCAAGTTCTCTGCTCTAAAACATTTCTTTAAAATACTTAGTTCAAACTAGGGGCAGAGGACGGAGATTCTTCTCTATTAAACAAACAGTCCTTTCTCCCCTGTTTGTTGTTGTTGTTGACCATAGAGTTTAAAGAACTCACCACTCAGATTATTGGTAGAAGTGGATTATCACAGAATTTCTGACACCCACTAGCTCCCATGAATCTTAGCATTTAACTAAGAATAAAAGGGGACACTCTTGGTTCTGCTGGAATCCCTCTGAAGCTTCTGAAGAGATCCTTCTCAGGATTAAGTCTGACACTGCCATAGATCTACTTTCCTGGAATTTTTGATATACCTTTTTGTAAGGATTTATAAACCTACCCCCAAATGTCCAATGGTAAGAGCCTAGAGGTAGACTGGAAGAAAAGACGCCTGAAAGTTGAATACACACTTGAAACACGGTTTGTGTTTGACAGAGAGCTCTATACTTCAAGGGCACAGCCCACCAGTGAATGCCAGTGTTCACAGGACTCAGTAGTTGTTCTATTTCACCGGTGGCATCAGATAAAGAAATGGGCCTTTGTACATTACAGATCTCTAGGGACGTTTGGTTCAATACTTCTCTGTAATCCAGTAGCATGGGGGAACTAGAAGATCTAGTAAGTGGATAAGTAAAATACTCTGCCTATGAAGTGCATGGTTCTGGGGTAGGTATAAGAGAAGAAAAAAGCTAAGAGATAGGATTCCTCACCAGCTAGAATATACACGTGTGGCAACCTGAGCTAAGTGCCATGGGGTAGTGAGGTAGGGAAGGAACTAACAATCTCATGAAGGTTTTTAACCTTAACCCGATGATCTTTTCTTTTGGAGAGGGAGGTGGGGGCAAAGGGAGGGTAGGTTATTAGTACATTTTAGACGCCGTGTGAGGACTTTATCAATTTTAGGTAATTTAATTAATGCTACGAAGAATAGAAGTTCTAGATGTTAGTGCTGAAAAGGTAGAGAGTTATTATGGATTTGATGATCTGGAAAAGGTTTCATGGGATAGCTATAAGACAGTGTAGAGTGAATGGAAGTTGAAAAAATGAGTTTATTGGTTGTGGAGGAGGAAGGCAATTGAGTCAGAGAGCAGTCTAACTAAGGTAAAGTGGGAGGAATTTGCGAGGAAGAGTATTTGGCGAATGAGGAATGTGCACTTTGACTGCACTTATCATTTGTCATTCCAATGGTGCCTCACTGATCCAAAGGCTATCAATAATTCATCTGACCTGTTTACTTTGATAGCCACAGAAACAACTGAAGAGAGATCCTTTTGTGATTTGAGATTCATGGCATGTAGCAAATGATCATTCAGTGGAGCCATGCCAGCTCCTTGTTCTGCAAATTGCAAATGTTTCAGCCGAGTTGTTCCTCCATTGTCTTGGTCAGTGTTGAAAGGTCAACGTTCTCTTCGTATAGGTAGGGCAGCCAAAGCTGCTTTAATCCCAGAGAGGGTGTCTGACTCATATTGTACAGTAACTTGTTTAGTCAGCAAGAAATTATCTTCTAATATAATTTGAAGATTGCTGACTATGAAGTCTATCCAACTTACACGAAGCCCCTCTTCCTCCCGCCGAGGAAAACTCTGTGCCATGAAATCACCCCTTTGAGAAAGTCGTTCATGTCTGAGAATTATCTCTGAACAATTTGATAAAAATAGAAATCAGAAAATTGAGACAAAGGGACCTGCAGCTTTAATCCACCTCTTTATTTTCTACTGCATTTGGAAATGAGGCTGACACCTCGCTGTGTGGCATTGCGTTTTCCAGTGGAAATCCAGAATTTACAAACATAATCTAAGTTCCCCAGACACTTCGTCTTCTGGTTTGTTTTTTCTTTTGATATTCCCAAATAAAATCACTCCTGTCGCCATTTTGCAGAACTGAACAAATCCCACACCTTCTCTCTCCCAAAATCTTTAAGAATGCTGAGGGAGTGCTTTGTGCAAACTGGGTGTTACTTGTCACCTCCCTCTCCACGCTGCCACCCAGGAATTTCCTCTCATCTCCTTCTTGGCCATGCTCAGGCAGCTTCCTGTGCTGCATTCCTCCCTTCAGTCCTATAAATCTCCACCTTTCATTCTCCTAAGCACTATTGAACTAGGCTTTGGTGCTTAAAAAGGTTCAGGAAAGACTTGAGGCTATCAGAAAGGAATTAACAAAATGGCAAAACTCAGAACTCAGCTGGCATTTCTTTTGCTGCTACAGGTCTCTTGGCCATCCACCATCAAAGACGGAAAGATACCTTCCTGGCTTCTCTCTCTAAGGATCCCAGCCCACTGGCACATTTTGTAGAGCCTCCCTTGTCCCTAGAAACACAGCCTTTCTGTTTTGTTCTTTCCTCCCAGTGCTTGGGGCCACCAGAGAAAACACTGCATCCTTTCATTCACCTTAAGAAATCTCTCTATAGGGGAGCCTGAGTGACTCAGTCGGTTGGGCCTCTGCCTTCGGCTGGGGTCATGATCTCAGGGTCCTGGGATTGAGTCTTGCATTGGGCTCCCTGCTCACTGGGAAGTTTGCTTCTCTCTCTCTCTCTCTCTCTCTCTCTGTACTTGCTCTCTCTCAAATAATAAAGAAATAAATCTTAAAAAAAAAAAAAAGGTGAAATCTCTCCACAAAAGTTCAACCCCTATCCTTACCATGGAGAAAAGCAAAAAACAAAACAAAGCAAAAAATAAAATAAAAAAACTTCTGTATTATCTCTAATGCATTCCTTTTAATTATTGCTATCTCTCCCTTCCTACCAAAATCTGGAATCAAAATGGCCCTGAAAGTACATTACTTCTCCCAAAATGTTGCTTTCATGGGCTGAAATACAGTAATGGTACTGATATCTTTTAGAACATCAGTAATTTTTTTCACTCTGGGTTTCAGGGTAGAACCAGGGAAGAGGCTAGAAATGAGTAGGAGGGATATAAGGAGAGATTGGAATACTGCATCATTTAAATGGAAACTGCTCTCAGATTTTAGGACCTTGTAAAGTGGAATGTAAAAGTCAAACATGACTGAGGCTTCTAAGGTCAGCCCAGAACTCCCTCTGAGCTCAAATGTGGTCATCTGAAGCCATCTTGTCTGTGTTATAAAAGACATCTTCCAGGGAGGACAAGATCTGTATGTTCTTAGAGAAACTCCCAAACCCATCCTACAAATCCATTATCAGTGTTTTTCATCTGCAAATGTGTACCCCTTCTATTAAAATAAGAATGTGCTCCTATTTCTTCCATTGCTGCCCAAATAATTTACAAAAGTCATCTGCAAAAATAAAGGACCTTTTAGAATAGATTTCATTATATTCTATTTTTAAAAGTAGATACATGAGAAGGGCAATTAGGTATATAGAATGAGAAACATTCATCAAAGACATTCCTGCAAATTTCATAGGAATAGAGGGCCATTCATTTTCTGGAAAAATTATATTTTAAACACCTCTGTTATATATATTCAAAGAAGTACACTTTCCAAAAGCCATTTTACCTTCTATCCTAAAGTGACCTAAAAACAAAGTAAAATATGTATTTGGAAGGGCAAAAAAACTTCAATTTTCTGTCTTATTAATACCCATACCATTGTTACTGATTCTTTTCTAACTTTATTGTCTTCTAACTACATTTGTTACATTTAGTGGTGAACACCATAAAACTTCACACATGGGCATCGAGACAAGTGAATGATGTTATTTTCGTGATCTTGGGAGTAAGAAATCTTTTTTTTCCTCCCTTTTTTATAGCTGACCTTTTCAGAAAGGAATCCCTCTTGAGAAATCCCACTTTAATTTGTTATATTTTTCAAACCAGACTGTCATGCTTTAATGACACAGTATTTTTTAACACCTAGAAATAAAACCAACGCCACTTTTGTGGTTTTTAACACTCATGTGGTCTTATTCAATCTTCATTAGTAAAATACTATTTTACACATGTTTTCTTTTTGAGGGGTTTATATGCATCAGGATGGATCTCTTGTTGAGTAGAATTCAATAACAAGCACCTTGGGAAATGCTATTAGCTATTACTTCGGTGGAAAAGATCGCCTTGGTCAGGAGGGTTTAATGAGGTTCACGAAGGAGTTCTTTTGTGATTCCTAATGTAGAAGTCAGTGCAGTTAGACCTGTTACTTCATGGATCATGAGAGAATTTAGTGCTAACCTGATGCATAGAAATAAAAATGTGGGGGGCGCCTGGGTGGCTCAGTGGGTTAGAGCCTCTGCCTTCGGCTCAGGTCATGATCCCAGGGTCTTGGGATCAAGCCCTGCATCAGGCTCTCTGCTCATCAGGGAGCCTGCTTCCTTCTCTCTCTCTCTCAGCATACCTCTCTGCCTACTTGTGATCTCTGTCTGTCAAATAAATAAATAAAATATTTTAAAAAAGAAATAAAAATGTGGGAAGATACATTTTTTCATTTCTTTAGTTTTTAAAATGGTGGCATCATTCCACACCTGGTAGTAGGGTCATCTTGACCTCGTTTTTTTTCTGCACCCCAAAACTGGTCATCATTGAATAGATCTCTTAATTGTTCTAGCCTTCAGTTTCCACAGTTGTAAAAGATGCAGATTATGTTCAACAATGCTTAAAATCCTAATTGCAAATCATACATGTGATAAGAGACTTGTATCCATAATATATACAGAACCCTTATAACTCAATAATAAATAAATAACCTACTTAAAAATGGACAAAGGATCTGAATAGACATTTCTTCAAATGAACATACATGAATGATCAATAAGCATCACTAATGACATTCAACATTATTATTAGTCTTTAGAGAAATGCAAATCAAAATCACAGTGAGATACCACTTTATATCAAGTAGGAAAACTATAAGAAAAAAGCCAGTAGCAAGTGTTATGAGGATAATGAGAAATTGGAACCCTCATATTTCCTGGTAAGAATATAAAATGGTACAGCCAGTGTGAAAATAGTTTTGCAATTTCTCAAAATGTTAAAAAAGGAGTTATCACATGACCTAGTAATTCAACTTCTAAGTATACACGCAAGGGAATTGAAAACATACATCCACACAAATACTTGTATATGAATGTTCATAGTAGCATTATTCTTAGTAGCCCAAAGTGAAAACAACCCAATTATCCATCAAGTGATGAATAAATAAAATGTGATATATCCATAAAATGGGATAGTATTCATAAAAAAAGATATTTATATCCATAAAAAAGTAATGTAGTCCTGATACAGGCCATAACATGAATGAACCTAGAAAATAATGTGCAAAGTGGAAGAAACCAGTTACAATAGACCACATATTACATGATTCCATTTACATGGGAGTCCAGAATAAACAAGTCTGTTGGAATAGAAATTATCATTGTTGCCTGGGTCCGGGGAGAAGTGTAGAAGAATGAGAAGAGGGATTTACTGCTAACAGGTATAGAATTTCTTTCTTGAGTAATGTATATGTTCTAAAATTGATTGTGGTGATGATGGTTGGACTACTTTAAATATACTAAAAACCATTGAATGGTATACTTTAAGTGGGTGAATTATGTGATGTGTGAATTATATTGCAGTAAAGCTATTGTGAAAAAAATCCCATCTATCTCTAAAACATGATTTTATTATTAATCATGATTATTAGATATTATTTATGTATTTGTCCTTATGAGCAACTTTTATACCATTTTGCTTCCAATAAAAATGACTCTCCAGGTAAATTGGATATATGCTCATTTTGAAAGTAATCAACATTTTTTTAAAAATAAGCATTTTCAGTAAATTGCTATACTGGTATCTCAACACCATTCTTGGTGTCTATATGACACGAGTAAAATTCTTCCTAGAACAATAGATTTCTATAAACTATGATGCTTCCGAGAGTCTTAGCAATGACAAATCTTTGAAACATTAATTTTAAGCCCTTATCACAATTCCCATAAGAAAGAACATATCAAAAGTGATGAGTGCAGAAAGCATTCTAAATTTTGTTTTAGTGAAAGAATAATTAAGAAATGGGTTTTCATGAATGCATGGAGGCTGGATGAAAATGGGGAGGACAGCATGGGATGAGTATCAGGTATTAGTTACCATGGAGACTGCAGTACATTGTAGGTCTCAGCTAGATGCCTTAGATCCAATATTGATCACTTATGTTCCAAAGGGGGACTCTGGGCAGAGGCTCAAGGAACTATCTAGAGGTTGCATCACAGTAGATATGCTCTGCTGCCCTGGTCATAAATGTGGCAGAATCAGAAAGAAGGCTATGGTTTCATTCTAATAAAATATATACTATGTCTCTTTTGCACTTAGCTTTGTGTATTTGTGGCACTGAACACACCATGTTTGTCAGAGATGTCAACAGTCTAAAGGAAGATGTGAGCAATGATGAGATGCTCTCCACCAGGGCTATCCAGAGCAGCAGATTTCAATCAGGGGAGCTGGAGAGGGGGAGAAAATAAAACAACAGTTAATGGACACACAGGAGATACCCTCTGGGGATTCTCAAAAACACCTGATAGATGGGATGGGAAGCTGATAGTGACCCAGGTTCTGCTTACATAGGTGAAATTTAGGAATAACTATTAACATGGAATCAAGAACTATGAAGAGCCTGAAATTTTACTAACCTACTATTTTGCCCATATCCCTATTTTTTCAAAATTCCAAACTACTAAGAAATGGAAGCACCTTCAGGATAGAGATGAGTGTCTCAAATAGCAAGGCTCATTATAGCTGAAGAGGCAAATTTTGCAATACATGCGTCAACCTACGGAGTCTTTTGTGTTAATGTCTCTGTAAATTGGTCAGTGTGGTAACAGCTGTTACTGACAAGAATAATGTCTTGGAATGGTCTTGTCTGAAAGTCAATGTTTTGTTTTGTTTTTACAGTCTGCTGGCCTTATGATTTTGCCAGCTTTCTGTGCATTTATACGTGTGTGTGTGTGTGTATGTAGTCTCATGAAATTTCCACCAAGGTCTAGATGTGAGTGCCCACCACCACAGCCGACCTACAGAATATCACCTCATTCGGAACTTCACAACGAACGATCCCTCATCCAACCCTTTCATAACCAGTCACCTCTCTTCCTACCCCTCCCAAATCCCTGGCAACTACTCATCTGGTCTTCATTTCTATCCTTTGTCATTTCAAGAACACTATATAATGGAATCATATAGTACGTAATAAGTTGAGATTGGTTTTCTGTCCCTACTCATTCAAATTTCCTGGAGTTCCATCCAAGTTATGCTTGGATAGCTTGCACCTTTCTCTCTCTGAGTAGTGTTCCATGGTATGCAAGCACCGCGCTTTGCTTCACACTCACCCTTGAAGGGCATTTGGGTTGTTTCCAGTTTGGGGCTATTACACGGAGAGCTGCGATGAATATTCAAGAATATGTGTTTGTGTGAACAGAAGTTTCCATTTTTCTGGAATTAATGCCCAAGAATGCAATTGCTAGACTGTGATAAACATTTTAAGTATATGTATAGCTTTGAAAACAACTTCCAATTTTTTTTCCACCAGAGTGGCTATACCA
The DNA here is from genome assembly GCA_004024625.1 of Mellivora capensis. Classification (NCBI taxonomy): domain Eukaryota; kingdom Metazoa; phylum Chordata; class Mammalia; order Carnivora; family Mustelidae; genus Mellivora; species Mellivora capensis. Next base: position 43,476 of record PISX010003876.1, read on the forward strand.
TTTGACATTCCCACTAGCAATGATTGAGTGATCCAGCTTCTCTGCATCCTTGCCAGTATCTGATGTTATTACTATTTTCTTTTTTAATGTTAGCCATTCCAATAACTGTATAACTATATCTCATATGGTTTTAATTTTTATTTCTTCCATGCCTAATGATGTTGAACATATTTTTGTGGATTTACTTGCCATCTATATATCCTCTTTAGTGAAATGTCTATGCATGTCTTTTGCCCAGTTTCTAACTGTATTTTTTAGCTATTGTGTTTTAACAATTCTTTGCATATTCTGATTACAATTCTTGTGTCAAAATGGGTGGTTTGCAAATACTTCTTACCCAGTCTGTAGCTTGTCTTTTTATCTGTGTAACGGGGACTTTTGTAGAGTGAACGTTTTAATTGTAATGAGATCCCCTTTATCAACTTGTTCTTTTGGTGTCAAGCCTAAGAACTTTTTGGCTAGCTCTAATAATGAAGAGTTACTCCTATGTTTGTTTTTTGTTTGTTTGTTTGTTTCTAAAAGTTCTGTGGTTTTCTGTTCTACAGTTAAGGAAGTGAGCCATTTTAAGTTAATTTTTGTATGTAAGGTGTGAGGCTCACATGAAAGTTTACTTCTTCTGCTTCTTCATATCTGACTGCTCCAGAACCATTTGTTGAAAGCGCTGTCCTTTTTCACTGAATTCCTTTTGCATCGGTGTCAAAAACCAGTTGGACATATTTGTTAGGGCCTATTTCTAGGTTCTTTATGCTGGCCCACTGACCCACTTGTCTGTGGTTGATATTTGTTACGGTGGCCATACAATAAGCCTTTTCATCAGGTAAATAATATTTACCACTTTATTCTCCTTTTTCAAAATTTTTTTAGCTATTTTAACCTCCAGGCACCTTTACATGTAAACTTTAGAGTATGTATGTCGATGTTTGGGGAAAAAAAAGCTTGTTGGGATTTTGATAGTAATTTTGTTCAACCTATGGATCAATTTGGAGAAAATCGACATCTTAACTATGTTGCATCTTTCAATCCATGAACATTGTATTTGTCTTCATTTATTTTGGTCTTCTTTGTTTTCTTTCATCAATATTTTGTAATTTTTGGAAGTCAGATTTTATATATGTATCTTTAGATTTATACTAAAATATTTTATTTTGGCGGTAATTATAAGTCATATTGTGTTCTTAATTTGTTTCCAAATGTTTGTTGTTAGTTTATAGAAATGCAGTTGAGGGTTTTTTATTTTTTTTTATGTTTATCTAATATTCTTCACTCTTACTAAGCTCACTTATTATAAAAGGTATTCTGTAAATCATGTCATCTGTAAAAAAACAATGAATAGCAATGTTTTTTTTTTTCCTTTCCAGTATGAATATCGTCTTCTTTTTTGGGAGGGGGGGGGCTTCATCACGCTGGCCAGAACTTCCAAAGCTATTTTGAATCAGAATAGTGCGACCAGACTTTCTTGCTTTCTTCCCAGTCTTAAATGGAAACCATTCAGTCTTTCACCATTAAGTGTGATGTTAACTGTAGGGTTTTTTTATATATATATATTTTTAAGATTTTATTTATTTATTTTCAGAGAGAGAGAGAGAGCGAGCACAGGCAGACAGAATGGCAGGCAGAGGCAGAGGGAGAAGCAGGCTCCCTGCCAAGCAAGGAGCCGGATGTGGGACTCGATCCCAGGACGCTGGGATCATGACCTGAACTGAAGGCAGCCGCTTAACCAACTGAGCCACCCAGGAGTCCCTGTAGGTTTTTTGTATATGCTCTTTTTCCATTTGAGGACATTACCTTCTGTTCCTAGTTTTCTGAAAGTTCTTATTGTGAATGTGTAGTGGATTTTGTCAATGCATTTTCTGCATCAGTTGATATAATTATATGATTTTTTTCCTTTATGCTGTTGATACGGTGGATTACAGTAATTGTTGAATGTTGGATTAGCCTTGCATTTCTGGAATAAATACTACTTGGTTTTTCTTTTATATATTATCTACATAATATATATATTCCTTTTATATTTTGTGGATTTGATTTGCTAATATTTAATTGAGGATTTTTGCCTCTAAATTCCTGAAAGATATTCATCTGTAGCTCTCTTTCTTTTCTTTCTTTTTTTTTTTGTTTTAAACTATCTTTGTCTGGTTTTAGTATCAGCATAATACTAAAATAAGTTAGGAAGTGTTCCTCTTCTACTACTGGAAAAGATAGTGTGAAATTGGTGTTAATTCTTTAAATGTTTGGTAGAATTATCAAGTGATTCCATCTGGGCCTAAAAAATTTTTTTGTAGGAGAGTTTTAATTTAAAATTTAATTTCTTTAATGGTTTTAAGACCATTTATGGTATTAATTTCATATTTTGTTTTTTGTGCTTTGTAAGAAATCAAAGACCATTTTCACAGTGGTATGACATTCATACTTCAGTACTGTTTCTACTCCCTCTCTCTACAGAGGTCTTCTTACGCCTAGATCTAATACAGTATCCAGGAGTCCTCGTTCAGTATTCCCTTGGTCCAGGAGCCCCCTGGGTTTAAAGAAGAGCACTTACACCTGTTTTTTCCTGCTTTCATAGCCTACTGCTGGGCATGGCTGCTGGAGTTCTTAAATATCCATGTTAGTAGGCAGAGATGGACTTCTGAGGCTTTATATTTTTAAAAATCTCAGAAGTCTTTTTGTGTAACTTTAATCAGTTAATAACATCAAGAGGGTAGTATAGTAGACTGGAGAACAAGTAGGGGAAGATATCCTAGGCTGTGATTTTCACTCCTCTTTTTAAGAAGCTATTTTCCTTGAATTGAGGGGAGCCTAGTAAAACCTATAGCAGATTCCTCATGAAAGTGTGGACTGTTGTTCTGGCTAATGTAAACCTGTGTGCTTTCAAAGATGTTTAAAATTAATTTGGACAGTATTTTATACTCATGCTCAATTACTGGCAGAAATAATATTTTTTAATTAATATGTTAAAAGTTTATTCTCTGCTATATCAAGAGTAATCCAACTTCAGTTGGTCTAGTAATCAGATGTCGACGCACTTGATCTGTTAAAAACAGCAACTTTTGCTGACATAAATTAGTGTCAATATAAATCTCAAAAAAAATTTTAATGCTCTTCTAGATTATGAAATTAAAATGCACTTTGCTAATTCTCTTGCATGTAACACATGCAAATGTCCAATAGAGTAACTCTAGAGACATTCAGGAAAGGCTAATATATGTTAACCACAGTAAATAGCAAATGATAGTTAAACTAAGAAGTACTCTCTTTTTAAGAGATGTTTGCCTTTTAAGGATCAAAATGTCTTTTTGGTATAAACCAAAGAAATTGGGATATAACTTGGATATTTTAAACACCAGAGAGCAGGATAAGAAGGTCACAGTTTCAGCAAAGAGACCAATGGTTTGAAATTATGTGTATGACTCCCCCACACAAGGTCAGCTCTAACTCTTCACCATTTTGAGGGGGTTCTCTTAAGTTTTGTGCTCAAAATCCTGGCAAAGAAATCAGCCTTACTAAAATCAAAACAGCAAACTGGACGGAATTTAATCCACCAAGAAAATGAGGAGCCATAATTAGGATTTCAGCAAACTAATTGACTGTTTATCACTGTTACAGTGGTTCAAAAGTATTTATGGTGAGGATAGTTCAGTTTTGTCCATTTTGTTGGTATATTACCAAAGTCAGAGACTTAAGAAAATTGCTCTTGTTACCACTCTTCAGGTTATGTCCTCTCTCCATGTTTTGAAAACCTTCTTTAACATTGTTCAAACTTAAATTCAGAGTAGGGGAACAACCTACTTGTGTTCTCTTTGTGTGTTAGTGGTTTAGATCTGGAACAGCAGTGTATAAATGAGCCTCTAATGTGCATATCATTCCCCGGGTAGCTTCCTAGATCCACATAGAACATTTTTAATGGACCCCTCATTTTTCCTGACTATCAGCCTTCTACAAAGTCAAGATTCATTCACTGTGAGGGCGTTCACATGGCTGTTGGCCACGGATCCAGCTCCTAGGCACATGTCCATTATGATTCATAGTGTAGGCTGTGCAGCACTCCACTGAGTGAGTCCCTTCTCTTAGGGGTACATGGAGTTCCCATTAGTGTCAGTGGGGTTGAAGCTTCTATTTCAAGGGAATCTAAAACTTGCCAACAGCAAGAGGATATTTTAGTTTCTCATGCTTTGATGGAAGCTTCCTGTGGTGACTTTGATATCTCTGATAGGATTTCTTTTCTTTCCTGTTGTTAATAGGTTTACAGAAAATCAACTATCTGAAGAACATAAGGCAAACTGGAGTTTCTCTCTCTGTCTCTGTCTCTTTCTCTGTCTGTCAGATCATTGCATGCTTATTGGAGATAATTTCCTTCTTGTTTCCTTTTCACTGATCTTTAGGTCAGTGTCTTCAATGTTTCTTAGCTCCATTACTCATTCCAGACTCTTAGAGGAAATCTCTCTCTGATCTTCATTTTATTCTTTTTCATCTATTTTGAAATGACTCAGTTCTGCCTTCTGACATAACACAGAATTTGTGATTTAAATACTTGGGGGACGCAATATGTTTTAATTATTTAGTCTACATAAGACTCAAGACCATCAGTTAAATGTTCAGAGAAAGTTTATCTCAATGTTATAAAAAACTTAATTTTTCCCCCCTGGACTCATAAGTTAAACTGTAGTTTTGACACCATTAAATTCTCATATCTTAGGAAGTCACAACTTTAAATTTAAAACATAGCCAAAAATGCAAGTTCTCTTCTTTCCCAAGTCCCTTAGCTTTTTTCTCACAACATAAAAGTCACCCGAACAAGACTTCTTAACCTAAATTCTATGGACTCCATATGTGTTCATGGATGCACTTTAAAGGATTTGCAGAATCCCATGAAATTGTTTGTTAATTTTTGTTTTACATGCATTTTTCTAGGGAGAAGGTCAAATCTTTCAATGGATTTATTACTTCAAAAGTGTTAACCATCCTATTAGAAATGCATTTCAAGTTTCTTAGATCATTTTTTTAACATATAATGCATTATTTGTTTCAGGGGTACAGTCTGTGATTCATCAGTCTTACACAATTCACAGCACTCACCACAACACGTGCCCTCCCCAACATCCATCACATTTCAAGTTTCTTATGGGGATAGCCCTAATTCTCATTCTCCTGAAAAGTGGGTAACATCTAAGGAATTTGATGAGTGTATAAAAGCTCTTAGCATCCCACCTTGTGCTTTTGCTTCCTGATAAACTATCTCTACACTCCTTAGCAGAAACCTACCAATTTCTACTCCCTGAAACTACTAGTTCCTGATAAAAAGGATTCACTGAAGCGAATTTCAAAGTGTCAAGAATATAACCCCCTGGGCTGCCTGGATGGCTCAGTCTTTAAGCATCTGCCTTCTGCTCCTGGGATCTAGTGCCTCATTGGGCTCCCTGCTCAGCAGGAAATCTGCTTCTCCCTCCCCCGCTCTCCCTGCTTGTGTTCCCTCTCCCGCTCTCTCTCTCTCTCTCTCTCTCTCTGTCAAATAAATAAATAAAATATTAAAAAAAAAAAAAAGAAAAGAGGGGCACCTGGGTGGCTCAGTGGGTTAAAGCCTCTGCCTTCGGCTCAGGTCATGATCCCAGGGTCCTGAGATCAAGTCCCGCATCGGGCTCTCTGCTCTGCAGGGAGCCTGCTTCCCTTCCTCTCTCTGCCTGCCTCTCTGCCTACTTGTGGTCTCTGTCTGTCAAATAAATAAATAAAATCTGAAAGAAAGAAAGAAAGAAAGAAAGAAAGAAAGAAAGAAAGAAAGAAAGAAAGAAAGAAAAAAGAAAGAAAGAAAGAAAGAAAGAAAGAAAGAAAGAAAGAAAGAAAGAAAGAAAGAAAGAAAAGAACCCCTTGTTCCTCTCTGCCAGATAACTCAAGAGTCAGGTAAACCCAGAGAGGCATGATCCTAGCCCATCCCTGCCCGGTATCAACATGGTCACTGGTCATCGAATCAGTTCACCCTGAATTGCCCAATTTGAGTTCCAGTATTATGCATATAGGCAAAATGAGGTCAGCTGATTCTCACACTGCGGATGAGCATAGATATTTATACAGTAAAGCATTTATATAGTTAAATTTACACAGTTATACTAATTATAGTTCTCCTCATTCTTCAAAAATTGCTGAACCCATGCTCTGACCACTAGAGTTTGATAACCAGTTAGATTTATGTTCCTCACCAGTAGTTGGGGGCCTAGTACACTGTCTCAATATTGATTTTCTCTCTTTTTTTTTAAGATTTTTATTTATTTATTTGACACAGAGAGATCACAAGTAGGCAGAGAGGTAGGCAGAGAGAGAGAGGAGGAAACCAGCTCCCCGCTGAGCAGAAAGCCCGATGTGGGGCTGGATCCCAGAACCCTGGGATCATGACCTGAGCCGAAGGCAGAGGCTTAACCCACTGAGCCACCCAGGAGCCACTCAATATTGATTTTATTTGTTTGGATTTGTTGCTTTCTTTAGTTACTTTTATTCATTACCAAAGATTTGCGAATCCCCTTTGCAGTTGGCTCAGTTCATCCCATGTAAATTCAGTTCCTCTCTTAACATCCCGTCTTTGGCTGCTTTTGTAGGCTTTCTTTTTTTTGCACCTTCAACATGCCAGCCATTGTTCCCTTCAGCATCTGCTCCCCACCTCTGGGCTCTAAGTCTTTGGAGGGATCTTCTGATGTTGGTTCTCTCTCTCTGTGCCCTTATCATCAGATCACTGACTTCACACTCGAAACGGTGATCATTCACACTGGGTGCTGCTCACTGGAGCTCACCAGTTTCTGTTCTATTTGTAACTATTGAGTGGTTCTCTCTGATGGGAATAGTTTAACTAGTAATGTCATCAAGAATATCTCCTCAGGCAGGGAAAAAAATATCTGCCTATTTCCTGCTTCTTTTCTATTAAATACTCTGAGAGTGACAAAGCTATCTTATATTTCAGGGATACCTACTATCTCCCTGGTTCCTGTTTGTATGTGTTTGTGTATATGTTTACTTTTCTCTCCAACAGACACTAATATGTTAGGCATTGTGTAAGCTCCTGGAGATAGGAAGTCGTCTGTGTTCTTGTCTCTGCCCCCAAAGGGCTTACCGTCTAAGATGAGAATAATCTTTGCTGTAACATTTACTGCTCACTGCACTTAGATGACATTTACACCTCCCAGCAGTAGTGAATCGCCTTCTTTTTGCTTTTTTTTCCCCAGAGTTTGTCACGCTATTTATATTTAGTATACCAAGAATTACCTTCTATCAGAAGAATATTATACATGTTCTATAGAAGAGCTTTCTTTTTCTTCTATGTTACATTTTATAGCTACAATCTTTGACGCCATTTCTATTCCTGCTTTCTCCCCAGAACCTTCTCCTTCCGAGATTTCTTATTTTATGAGAGCACTGAAAGGCATTCCTCAATCCTTTTCACCTTTTCACCTTCTCTTCAGTCAGAGACACCAGCTTGCATTTATAGCACGCAAAATTGATGAGTGCCTTGGAGAGAAAAGGAAACATAAAGCTCAGACTGCATGTTACCTCCACCATTCCGATCCCTTGTGCTCACATCTCCTGGGAAGGAAGGAGAGCCATGGTTCTTTGTAACTCCCTCAGAAATTTTCCTATTTTGGGGACAAATGCCCAAGCAAGCTGCCTTTTGGTGAGACCTGTTTATCTCTGGGCTCCCGGGACCACTGTCTTGAAATCGACCTGGGTGCTAGTCTCTATTCCTTTTCCTTGAGACTCTATTATTTTCATAAGATGATAGCTTGACTTACTAATTTACATTCTAGGTGTCTGTCTTTCTCAGATACTGAATAGACAAACACACTTCATTCCAATTTTCCAGAAACATTTATTCACCTGCCTTTTGTGATCATTCTTAAATTGGGAAAATTTGTGATCAAATGTGGTCATGAAACGTGGCATGCCACAGCCATGCGTCTGGTAATGCGTTGGATGCTGGAATACAGAGATGGATCAGGCATGGACAAGGAAAACGAGAAAGGTATACAAAGAAGAAATTACGGTAAAAGTGTCCAATGTCATCCAAAACAGAATTATATAAGAGAACGAGAGAAATTATGTTCCCCACCACTATCCAGGTATGGGAAGAAACATGATACACCGATCCCCCCAGCTTTTCTGAAGTTTGCTTTATGCCCCTTTGCTTTCACAAAAGACCTACACTGGTACCTATTTTTGCTAGCAACAAGAAATCCGAGGAAGATTTCCACTCCCCCCCTACACAAAAAAAGTGCAAAGCAAAAGTAGCACTCAGCATTGTTCAACAGTGAGTCCTTACAGAGGCAGCGTGCCCCCCAAACAGCCAGAGTGGCCCCGCCAAGCTTCTTCCCCAGGAACTGCTCTCAGCTTCTCAGCATCCAGCCCCCACAGCTTGGAACAGTGTCTGTGAACACCAGTGCTTTATCTTCATTTATTTTGTGCATCCCTTAACAAGATGTGTCCTAAGGTATCAGAAAAGCCTAAGAGAAGTGAGTTTTGGCATCTGGGAAAGTAAAAAATGTTTCCGTATAGATTAATGGTAATTGCCTCTTTATGCCATTTCGGCTTTCAGAAAGTTTCAAGGGAAAGCTATATACTGTGGGATAGCTGGAAAAACCTGTATTATGAAAAGTTTTGATATAATGGTGAACTGTGAGGTAAAGCAGATCTGGGGTTAAGCCAAGGCGGTAATTTCTCTGTAAGTCACATCCTCTTAGCCAATTTCTTTTCGTACAATGGGGATACAGGAAAGTACTTCTAGTTGTCAAGACAGTTAAATGAGCTAGAGGATAGACTGCAAAGCACTTGCTTAATATATATAGTAGATGCTCAATTAAATATTTGTAGAGCAGACAAATGAATGTATGCCATCAGCCAAAGGCTCTGGTAAGCATGTAAATGTGATGTACGGCATAGTGTTTTAATGTCACAACAATATTGGTTTGAATCACCGCTCTCCCATTTCCCAGCTTTGGGATTGTGGGTAAACATTCCTCCAATTCTCAGTTAGTAAAATTCCTCCACAGATGAGTCAAAAGGACAGAAACATAATATGCATAAATCAATTATCATAGTGCCTAGAATATGGTGAGCAGTCAACAAATAGTAATAATTTTGATACCATATTCACTTTCTTCATATTTAAAATACATTTTAACAGCAGTAAAAAAATTTTAACTGGAAAAATAATAACCCACTTACTCTTCATCTGTTTTGCATTGCAATAGTTATCCCCAATAAATTAGTCTGTCAGTCACACAAATAGAACTTCCAATATTTTCACAAGAAATAGATTATTCCTAGGATTCACTTTTCCCAACGCTCCCAGTGTTTAATGCATGCAATTCTGCCTTCATTTTCATTTGCCCCATGGAATTTGTTTGCATCATTTTGATAAACTACTCAAAAATCAAAATAACTGTTTTTTTTTGTTTAGTCTCATTTTTCAAACTTTTTAAGTTCCAAAATTATATATGAACCTCTCCTGGGTGTTACATATTTTCCCTTCACTCTGGTTTCCCTTCATTGTTATTTGTATGACTTTTTCATTTAAATGATTTTTCTGAGCACTAGGACTCAGTAATGTGAAACCCTCATATGGGTTTCTGAATCTACAAATCTTTCCTCATATAGTTAGCAACCATCCCTAATCCTCCACCTGGCACGTGAGACACATGGCAGGAGGACACTGTCATTTACTGATCAAATCCCTCAGCAGCCAGAACAATGCCAGCCATATCATAGATGGCTAAAAACACATTGTTGAATAAAAAATGAATGCGTTTACAGAAAAAGTACATGCATAATCTCCTGGTTTTCTTTTTCAGCCATTTGAAGTTACTTAATTCATATTTGTAAACTATGGATGTTTTACTAGGCTCTTATTAAGAGTTCTAATAAATTCTTTACTAAATAAATAACTTGCATATGGTTCAATTATTTAAATAATGGTAACTTAGAGCACTGCTTTTCTTGGCCTACCTTTTCTTGCCATTAGACCACTTCCTGGAGCTCCAGTGGCGCAATCGGTTAGTACGCGGTACTTATAAGACCACTTCCTGGTACACATTTTCCTGTTTCCTGTCATCTGCCAATCTAGAATATTTGTGGTTTTGCAATAACAGCCTTTTGGCTAAAATATCAATTACAAAGATGTTCGCTAGAAAATAAATAATTAGGATATGACCCATTAGTTGTGTGAATTGTATTACTAGGGATGTAATATAGTGAATGGGTATTTTAGAGGAAGAGGAACTCCATTCCTGTTGATGCACCTACAGTCAGAAGACAACAGTGTTTATGAGAAAATTTATTACCTATGGTCATAGGTAATAAAGCAGTAAATCCCAACCTTTTTAAAGTGCAGCCATTCCCTCTGATCCTTAGGCACTATGCTTTTAGAATTCATTTGCACAAAATGATAAAATATGTATTAATTTGGGAATGTTAAAGTGTACTTTATTGATTACAATAGTATCTTTATTTTTTGAAATAGTAGTCAATACCTGTTAAGAATATAATTGTTGGAATTTGTACTAGTTTGCAGGTCACTCCAAGTGGCTCTGCAGGTCAGTGTGCTCTCAGCGGATTTCAACCCAGTTTGCTCCTGAGAATCATTAGAGAGCGTTTTACAAAGTATGATTTCTGTGACCAGGGCTGACTTTCATGGGCATGGGTGACACGAAGGACCATGCTTGGAAAAGCTCCTCTCTAGAGTCAAAGCTCTGCTGTTACCATGTTGACATTTTTAATGATTCCAAACAAGGGTACCATGCATTTTCACTTTGTACTGGTCCCCCCAAATTACAGGCTGTGGCTTCACCCACAGCTATCAAATCATAGTCTAAGGCTGGGGAGTGGATGAAGGAAGCTGCGGATGCAAGGTTACAATTTGTTTTTAATGTAAAGGCTGAAAGGCAGAGCACGTAAAAATTTTTTATAAATAATGAAATACACTAATCTGAAGTGTGTATCAGTAAGTACTGACCAATGTTTGCAAATGGCCCTTACGTGGTGATGTAGTCTGTGTTTTTAATTTTAGCTAAATTTTTATCCTCATCTGTGGATTGTCTTTTATATTTTCTTTGTGGTTTCTTTTAATAAGCAGATTTTTTTTTTAATTTTGAAGAAATCTAATTTATTTCTTTTTTTTCTAATTTTTAAAAAGAAAAAATTAAAAAGAATTTTTATTTATTTGATAGAGAGAGAGAGAGAGAGAGAACACAAACTGGCAGAGTAGCCCGTAGATGGAAAGGGAGAAGCAGGCTCCCCACTGAGCAAGAAGCCAGATGTGGGGCTCTATCCCAGGACCCTGGGAACATGCCTGAGCTGAAGGCAGTTGCTTAACCAACAAGCCACCCAGGCACCCCCTTTTTTTCTTTTATAGTTTGAGTTTTTGTGTCCTATCTTTGTTTCTTTGTTTACCTCAAGTTTGCAAGGATAGTCTATATTTTGCTTTGGAACCTTTGTAGTGTTAGCTTTTTATTGTAGATGTGTGATCCATTTAATTAATGTATTTATTTTCTTTCAAAGATTTTATTTATTCATTTGACATACGGAGATCACAAGTAGGCGAAGAGGCAGGCAGTGAGAGAGAGGAGGAACAGGCTCCCCGCTGAGCAGAGAGCCCGATGTGGGGCTTGATCCCAGAACCCTGGGATCATGACCTGAGCCTAAGGCAGAGGTTTTAAACCACTGAGCCACCCAGACGCCCCATTTAATTTCTTTTTAATGGCAAGAGTTGGCAAACTGGAGCTTGCAGACCACTCTGTGCCACCAGCTCTTTTTTAAATGAAGTTTTATTATAACGGTTCATTCATGTGGTTGCATATTATCAATGGCTACTTTTGCACAACAATGACAGAGTTCAATAGTTGTAACAAAGATTGTATGGCCCAGCATTTTAAAAATACTTATTTTACTATCATACCTTTTGCAGAAAAGTTTGTCAAACTCTGGTATATGTTATAAGAAAGAGATCAAGTTTGCTTTTCTGTGCACTTAATCCAGTTTTTTATCACTATTTACTGAAAAGATTTTCTTTCCTATATTGAATTGCCTTGAAACCTTTGCTGAAAATCAATTGGACCTGTTTCTGGACTCTCTGTTTAGTTCCATTAATCTATCTGTCTGCTCTTACCACACTGTCTTGGCTATTTCATTTTTATAAGTCATAAATCTTGATATCAGGTAGTATAAGTGCTCCAGCATTATTTTCCTTTTTTAGGATTGTATTGGCTGAGTCTTTGTTATTCATTATACAACTTAGAATCAGAGTCAGAATTCCTTTGAATTCCTTTGAATGATTCAGAAATCCTTGAATGAATTCCTTTGAATGATTTGAATATAAATTGCATGAATTTATAAATTGATTTGGAGGAAATTTATATTTTAACAATATACTGTCTCTCCATCCATGAAGATGATGTCTCTCTCCATGTAGTTAAGCCTTTATATTTCTCAGCAATATTTTTAGTTTTCAGTACCTCTTTTGTTAAATTATCCTGAATTGTTTTATTTTTTGAAACTGTGGTGAATAATATTTTTAACTTTATTTAACTGTATTTTGCAATAGTTATTTTCTTAGAATATGGAAATGTATTGATTTTTCACACACACACACACACACCCCTTTTTTTTAAAAGATTTTATCCATTCATTGATAGAGAGCAAGAGGGAGAGAGAGCAAGGAGCCCCCCAATGAGACTGGAGCTCAGGCCCCCAGGATCATGACCTGAACTAAATGTAGATGCCTAACTGAGTGAGCCACCCAGATTCCCCAATTTTTTACCCTTTGTATACTGCATCTTTGCTCAGATTATGAATTCTAGTAAATTTTGCAGATTCCTTAGGATTTCCAATGTAAACAATCTCTCCTACAAATCTTTAAAAAACAGAACTTATTTTTTCTTTGTAATATTTGTGCTCTTTACTTCATTTTCTTACCTTATTTCACTGGCTGGGATATATGATACAATGTTGAGTAAAAGTGCTAAGAACAAATGTCCTTATGCTGTTTTTTATTTTATGGAGGAAGTGCTAAACATTTGACAATTTGATGTGATGTTGGCCGTATGTTTTTCATAGATAGTCCTTATCAGATTGGCAAATTCACCTCCCATCTTAGCTTGCTGTCCTTTCAGGAATAAATTCTGAATTTTGTCAAATGCTTTCGCTGTATCTATAAAAGTAATTACAAGATCTTTCTCCTGTTCCTGGTAACATGATGAAATATAGTGAAAATTTTTTGAATTACAAACCAGTTTTACATTCTGTGACAAGCCTCAATTAAACAAAATGAATTATCCTATTTTGGGATATTTTAGGAGTTGACTTAAGAGTATTTTGTTAATAAGTGTTGGATTTATGCTTGTGTATTATTGGTCTTAATTATGATGAACTCATAAAATGAATTAGGAACTATTCCCTCCACCTCTGTTCTCTGAAAGATATTTTGCAACATCAATGTTATTTCTGATTTAAATACCTGAAAGAACTCACCAGGGAATCCATCGAGACCTGGAGTTTTCTTTTTAATGGGCTTTTTCTTTATTATTATAAATTAAATTTCTTTTATACATAAAGAGTTTTTCTGCTTTCCATTTCTGCATCAAATTTGGTAAGTCGTGTTTTTTAATAAATGATTCCATTCTGCCTAAATTCTTGAATGTATTGGCATAAAGTTCTTAATAATATCCCCCTTATTATTTTTAATGTTTATAAGATCTGTATGACATTCACATTTTAATTAGTATTTTCCTCTTTTTTCTTATCAATTTTGCAAATAGTTTATCAATTTTATGAAGCTGTTCAAAGAATGAAATTTTGACATTTAAAACTGGGTTTTTTTCTTTCTTATTTTTGCTCTTCTCATTATTTTGAACTTTCTTCAGCTTACTTAAGTTTCAGTTTATTCTTTTTTTTTCTTCGAGATTCTCCATGTATAAACTTAGGTGTTTGTTTGCTTATTTTAACTCAAAGAATTCTTCTTTCATCATACATGCAATTAGAGAACATTTTCCTCTAAGCACTCTTTTAGTTGGGTCCCCCTAAATTTAGATATGTTGTATTTTCATTATCACTCAGTCAAAATATATTCTAATTTGTCTTTTTATTTCTTCTTTTGTTCATGAGTTATTTAGAAGTTTCTTGTTTCATTTTCAAAATTATAAAGGATTTTCTAAATAATTTGTTTTCACTGTTTTCTAAGATTATTCTGCTTTTGTCAGAGAAAATATTCTGTAGTATTTCAATCATTTGAACTTACTGAGACTTATTTTATGACTGACTCCTTATAAGTTCTATTTTGAAAATGTCAGAAGAATACGTACTCTTTGGTTGTTGGTTGTACCTCTAGAAATAGCCTTCAGGTCGGGTTAGTTTATTGTGTTGTTCAAATGTTCTATGTTCTTATAGTGGTAGTGGGGGATGGTAGTCTGATTTCTCTAACACTATTAAAAAGGTTATAAAATTTCTGAACATGATTACAGATTTGTCTATTTCTCCTTTTGGTTCTATCAGGGTCTCCTGGGCTTCGTTATAGAGCTTTATCTTTGAGCTCTGTATGTGATCAGGTACGTACACATTTGGATTGCAATGTCTTTCTAATGAGTTGACCATTTTATCCATCTAAAATGATGGTCTTTAACACTAGTGATATTTTTTCTTGAAATCTACTTTATCTGACGTTAAACCAAATACACCAAACTTTCTTATACTTGCTGTTTACACTTGTGGCTCACATTCTATAACTTTTTCTATCTTTATATTTTCAACCTATCAGTGTCATTAAATACATTTTTTGCAGAGAGCATGAGGTGAGGTAATGCTTTTGAAATTGGAGTACTCAGTCCATTTATATTAAATGTCACTGTTGTGCTACAATTGGACTAATTTTACCAACTTTTTGTTTTCTATTTGTCCTATGTCTTTTTGGTTCATTTGTTCTGCCCTGATTTATTTTGTCACTATATGTATGTGTTTGTGTGTCTATGTGTGTGTGTTTATGTGTACACACACACACACACATACATTTATAATAGAGATCTAGGAATATAAAGTAGACATATATTTTTAATTTTTATTCTTACATGTAAATATACTATATATTTTCCAAAGTATTTTACTTTGTTTCCTCTATTGTGTTTTAGATATATTCCTTTATATACTTTTTAGTGTTATTTAGGAATTATAATACGCCTCCTGAACTTCTCATTGCCTACTTAAAATTAATATTGTAGTAGTTTAAGTAAAATCGAAGAACCTCATAACAGTATAATTTCAACTATGCCCTATCTTTTGTGCTTTTATTGTCATATACTTTATTCTATATGCACACAGTCAACATTATCTTTACTTGAAATAATCTTAACTTTTAAAGATGTACCATTTACCCACATTACGATCCCTTCTCTTAGTTCCTCACTTAGTTATAATTCAATTAATATAATTCCTAACTTAGTTATAAATTTCTATTTGATAACATCTGCCTTCAGCCTGAAGAACTTTCCTTAGCATTTCCTGTAGCACAGGTATGTGGGCAACCCTTCGAAACTGTTATTGAAGCAAATATCTTTTTATTTCACCCTCATTATTGAAGGAGAGATTTCTGGTTTGACAGTTTTTTCCACAGCAATTCACATATGCTGTTTCACAGGCTTCTGGCTGCCATTATGTCTAATGGAAGTTAGCCATCATTTTTGTCATTGTTCACTTAGAGATGATGTGTGTTCATTCTCTGGCTACTATTAAGATTTTTTGTGTATCTTTTGTTTTCAGCAATTTGATTATGATGTGCATAGATGTGGTTTTCTTTGCATGGGGGTTGGGGGGCATTCAATTGATCCCCAGAGAGGACTTTAATGAGGGTGAGGACTGTGCCTTAGAGTAAGACCATAATTTAGCACCGAGAAAATAAAACACTATAGACCTAGTTTAGCCAAAGATAAAAACCAGGCTGGCTAGGCCTGATCGGATACAGTACGGATCTCACCACCTGCCAGAGCACAGCTCAGCCCTGGTGTGTAGTCAGGCCAGGCCAATAACTTCTCCCAACAACGTATGGTCTTGAGGTTCCATGCAGCTCTGGTTCTGTGCAGCAGCCCTGCCAGGACTGATGGCTCCTCAGCTCCCACCCCTGGATGTGCTGGGCTCTTAGAGGGACACTCCACACTGTCTTCGGGACCACTATCTGCAGGATCAGCTCCTCTCATGTTCTGTTTCAGTGGACCCCCACCTACACTCCCCAGCTCCTCTCCTCAGTTCAGCAAGATAGCTGATGTCTGCCTGGACTCCACCTGCCTGTTCTCAGGCTGGGAAAGGAGCACCAAGGCAAAAATGGGTCACCTCTCTTGCCTCTTCACTCTCTCAAATACCACAGTCCTCTGCCTCTGACTGTCCAATGCATAAAAACGGTCATCTCATATACTCTATCTGGTTTTATATTAATTTACAGCAGTAGAGCAAATTCAAGCTAGTTATTCCATTATGGTCAGAAATGGAAGCCCTATTTTTTTTGTTTTTGTTTTTGTTTTTTCCCAAAAACTTCAGGTGAATTTTCATAGGTAACCTAGATAGAGATGGTGTCAGCTGGAAACTTCCCAGTGCTGGGAACCAGGGCAGGAGGAAAGGTGACCAGAGAGGAGATTCCAAGAGAAGGGTACCTAGTTTTCCTTTCCTGGAAGTCCCTTTCCAGGAACTAAACTTCTGAGACAGCAAGGTACAGTGGATAATATTCTCAGAGTGAGAAAGCCTGAAAGTTTAGGTTCTGCTCAGCCAATAAACCAATAGCTACTGGAAGTCCATCATTAGGCCCATTCCTCATCCGCAGAAAGACAGTATTGGATACAGAAAACTTACTTTTATCTATCACCTAGAGTCTGGTGACCATAAAATATTTTGCTATCTAATGATTTCCATAATCAAGTGACCCACTGGAAGACATTACAAAAATCGGTTTCCTAGAAGCACCTGGGTAACTCAGTTGGTTAAACTTCGGGCTCTTGGTTCCAACTCAGGTCATGATCTCAGGGTCCTGGGATTAAGACCCACATGTGGCTCTGAGCCCAGCATGGAGTCTGCCCTAAATTCTTCCCCACGTACACTCTTCCTCTTCCTCTTCCTCTGTCCCTCCCCCAATTCATGCTCTCTCTCTCTAAAATAAATAAATAAATCTTTAAAAAAAAACTTAAAAATCAAAAATCAGGTTCCTATTATGAAAAACAAAACCAAAAACTTCATGGAATAAACTCACATGCTTCTAAGAAAATGATAAGACAGAAGTTAAAATTGCCTGTCAGAGGCTACACGGATTTTAATATATTGTCAAGAACTCTTTGCTGAACTTCAAGATTTTCCAAAGCAGAACACCAACTAAATCCCAAGTAATTGAGATGATCAGATATTTTAAAGACATTTTCTAGTCTCAAATATGCTCTATTGTTAAGAGGGCAAGTGAATCAATTCTTACCTGACTAGAGCCAAATGAAACCATGGCCAATAAAGAAAGGCAGCATGTGAAAAATTACTTTTAAGCCTTAAATAAATTAAATATTTTGAAAGCATACTACAGGAGAAGACTTACCACTTGGCATTTCCACATGCTTTTTACCAAATGTATACATTGAAATGATAAACTTTTCCCTCCTTTTCACATTCCTATTTCTCAAGTTACTTAAGGACTGATCATTGAATCCCTTCCATTAAGCATTAGAACCGACTTTTAGGCTCAGCTTTCTAAGAGCTATAACCCGCTACCGTGGATGAAACAGCCTAAAAAAGTCCAGCTAGGTAAAAGTTTTGGCATATGTTGAGCTGGGAAAACAAGACACATTTGTCTTGTAAGGCATGTTTTGAGGACAAGACTGGGATTCTAACAGAACTTTGAAGTCTGGAGTTCTGTGCATGCCTTGTCCAATGAAAGTCCTGATTCCAAGGCTTCCAAGGCTTCTAACATAATTATAACTTCCCCTCGTCTCTGAAACTCTATGATTTGCCTTTGCTCAGATTGTATTTCCCATATCCAGAAGAAACATATTCAAAATGGACAGAACAAATTCAGCTGGGTTTTCATGTTTTCAAGAAAAAAAAAGAACACCAAAAGACATGCTTATGGAAACTCATTTTGAGACTCATCTGGGTCTGTCTTTAGAAAGAGCATTTCATGTGTAAGTAGGGTGAAGGGGGCCTAAATGTGACATAATCTCGGAAAACTCATACACATTTTAAGAAAGGCATAGGTGTTAAGGTTAATGACAATTTTGAATCAATATCTGGCAGCATACTATTTACAATAATAATATATCATGAGAACTTGTAGTTTCATTGTAAGAAATGAAAATTGATGTCAGTAGCATATAGAAGCAAATTATGCTCTAATGATTTTCTAATAAAGTAATTTTCTCATAGATCACAGGGGATACAGCAAAAACCTGCTAATACTGAGGCCAAAGTAATTATTTTTCAGCCTTTAAATATTAAGCAACTTGCCCATGGCTTCTCCTGGCATGCTAAATAATGCTTCCCTGGCCCACCAAGTTCTTGGGGAGGCTGATAGGTCAAAGGCAGAACTTCAGAGACAATTGAGTGCACTTAAAATGCAAATGTTTACCAAGAAGGAGCAGGTTAAGTTCATTTTTCCCCTGGGGCTGAGTCAGTTTTCCACCTGTGGCCTGAGGGACAGATTGAGAGATTTGTGTAGATTCCTATAAACTTGATGTTTAGTTAAGGGGCAGGGATCGCTTGGCAGAATCTGTAGAAATTTGGCCAAATACAGTCCGCTAACCACATCCTCAAATGACAACTGGATTTAATGCCTGGGTAGGTAAATATGAAGGTTAAATCAAATGGCGCCTACGAAAATGCTTTGTCGATTACAAAATGGTATACAAATAAGTTATTAAGACACATTCGACTGGAAAAGACAAACTGTTTCAGTACCTAATTACATTTCCTTCAGGATTTCTAAAAGTAAGCTATCTTGCACTTTAGTATTAAGAAATAGTGAATAATTATATTTGCATACAAGCAATAGCATAGAAATTATGTTCCTATTTGGTGGACTTTCAATCAAGCAAAATAAATTGACAAATTAAAAACACTAAGGATGGACATTTGGGACAGCAAAGCCTTTTGCACATGATTTTCTTCTTTATTTCTCCTTGCCTTACCTTGGGCTGCTCCTAGAGCTTATTTTAAAAGGTTAAAACAAAATTGAGGAAGGAAGCAAAACTAACAAGGCAGATGGCTTGTCAAATCAGAAACAGGAAGCCTTTCCAAAAACAGAATAAAGAACATGGAGAATTATGAGAGCTAAATGTTCATCATGGGTCTACTGCATTTCCTTTGGATGTAAAAATAAAACATTGCTATAGTTCAGCCTTTAATAATTCTTCACGGCCCTTCACTTGTTGATCCTGCATTTTTAACAGGATCAGTCTTCATAGACGTATATCTCTGAATCGTGAAGTTTGTCAGATCGTTATTAACCACCCCCCCAAACAAGGCTCTAATTTTTGCCCCTTTGAAATCTGCAATTGCAGACACTGCTTCCCTCTAGAGCAACTTTTTGGATTCAGGATGAGAAGGGTCCACCCCATGGTGAATAACCAGAGATAAAAAACCTGGTGTTATGTGGGGGTCTCTTCTCTTCAGCGCCTCGTGCCTCTCCTCCACCCCCTTATCCACCGCACCCAGGGGTGAAGGAGAAGCAGGAAGCTGGAAGCATCACCAAGTTTGCGAACACAAAAATGAGTCAGATTTTCCTTCCATCACAATTACCATCTGATCCTCTTTTTGCATGTCTGCCTCCACCTCCCTATTGGGGACCTCTGGCTTCTCCTTCTTCCTCTCTTTCTCCTTTCTTTGAGATTCTGTCTCTCCACCAGCCCTTCCCATATTAGCTTCTTTTGTCTATTCCTTTTTATCAGCTATCCCTTAGTTTGTTCTTTCTTTATAAGCATATTTTTAAAAAATCTGCATCTCAATAAACTTTTTCAAGTATAAAATACATCAAACTCTACACTTGTTAGTCTTGGTCCTTTGAGAATCAGGTATCAAAAACAAGATGACAAGAATTAAACATGCAAATGACTTATTAAGAGAAATCCCAGTGGAAGAAAATGGAAGGAACGCTTGGGGAGACTAGCAAAGGAAGAGAGAGAAGCAAGAAAGGTCAGAAAGTGGAGCGGAAGCGGCTAACCTGTAGTGCAGTTCTGAGGAGCGTTCAGCAGGGGGAGCTCCGGAGGCAACGTCACTCAACAAAAGAGTCCTCTGTTACCAGGAATGGTCCTGCATTAGGATCCAGACTGTGCTCAGTGGTTAGGAGCAGCTGGTGGGAAGCAGGGCCTCAGTTAAAATGTGGAAATGGATCTCCGTCTACAGAAGCTTAAGGCCATCAGTAAATTATTCTCTCTGCATTTGTAGATTGGTGAGGTGTATTCTTCTGGCTGGCAAACTATTCTTAGAACTATGGCATGGGCGTCTGTGTGTGTAAAAATAAATAAATAAATAAATATGTATCTGCATACATACATATATATGTATCCGCATACATACATATATATGTATATATATACACACATATATATTTCTAAAATTTATCAAATTATATATAATTTACATATGATATATAATACATGTATAAAATTTATAAAATTGTGTTATATAAAATATATTTATATTATATTTACTTATTAATGTAGACTTTACTCCTTCACAAAAGGATTTGAAATATGTAAGTAAGTAAAATAACCCCAACAAATTGGAAAGCTGTTTCAAGAAATTACCTTTAGAACCACATTTGCTGAGCTGGTGAAATGAGATCTATTTTTCTCAGCAGGAAAATAGACTATTCAACAAGCTATTGGTAAGAAGTTCTGTGGCGATTCCAATAAATGTCAGCAGCCACCATAGCTGCTCTTACATCTTCATCTAAAGAGACATTTCTCTGACTGTTAAATTTCTTTTAAAATGCGTATTAGCATAATCACCATAGGAGTGAGAAAACACAACAGTTGGTAAAAGTTTTCTTTTATGTGAATGGTGGTTGTGAATGTAAAGCTATATAAAAGTCACCTAAGAGAAAAAACCAAACACTAAAGAATATGTTTAGTCTTGTGGGTTTTGAACTACACCAAGTAGGATTAAATGTAAAATGTAATAGCTGTGGCTAAATATGATAATTTAAAAGAAATGTATTCTGTACTTTATACCTCCTAAAGACATTAGGCCTGTGGTTATAAAAGGGTCATGATAATCAAAAAGCTAGAATAATATGGTCCAGTCAAGAGCCACTGCTGAATTATTCTGTATCTTGTTGTACAGTCAGCACATTAAGCAAGAGAAAAACAAAAAATTCAACACAATACGGAAGGAAGAGGGGAAAGAGAAAAAGTAGGCTGATTTAAAGGGACTATAAAAATACTGATTTCTAAACAAATGTTCACTCCTTTTGATGACATCCCAGCTTTTGACCTTTCTCAGTTCCCGCTCACATGATATATATCTAAACACACCTACTACTTAAGTAAAAAGTAAGTATGAATAGAAATAATAAATCACAAGAAAAATATAGACTTTAGATGACTTTAGATAGGTTATAGTAAGTATTGAGAGGTAGAGATAATATTGGGAGAGAGTAATGACAGTCCAGGTAAGGTCAAGGAATTAGTGATAGTGATGGCAGTCTAGAACTTTGGGGGTTGACAACTGTATGAGTCAGAGTTCTCAACAGAAACAGTAGGATAGAGAAATACATATATAATATGATTTATATTTGCATATGTTACATAGTTATAGCTAGAGAAAGAAGGAGGGAAGAAAGGATGGAAGGAAAGAAGGAAGGAAATTTACTGTAAGGAACTGGCACTCACAATTATGGATGCTGGCCAAGTCCCAAATCTGCAGGGTGGGCAAGCAGGCTGGAGGCCCAAGACAGCTGATGTTCCAGTTCAAGCTTGAGAGCTGTCTGCTGTATAACCAAGTAAAGCCTATTTGCAGATAAAATCCAAAGAAAGTTGGTTGCAGCATTTTCTTTTCCTCCAGGGAGATGGTCTTTTCATACTAATCAGGCCTTCAACTGATTGGATGAGGCCCACCCACATTGTAGAAAGCATTTTGTTTTACTTGTAGTCCACTGATTTACATGTTGATCTCATCCCAAAACACCCTCACAGAAAAACTCAGAATAGTTTGGCCAAATATCTGGGCACCTTGTGACCCAGCCAAGATAACACATAAAATTAACCATCATACAAGCCTTTCAGATTGCCTAACTCTGGTAGCTAGAATAGTTAACTGGGTGATGCCCCACCCACGCAGATTCTATGAACGATGAGAATAGGCCCTAAAAGTTGGGTCAACTACCCTATGAAAAGGTTTTGGAAATGGATCCCATCTTCCCAGACTTGCCTTCCTAAGTCATTGAAATTCACTTTTGAAATTCAGCATTGTTCTACTGGTCTTTCTTTTATGCAACATTTTATTGATATAAAGTATACATGCAATAAATTGCACAAATCTGAGGGGACAACTAAATATCTTTATCTCTATATCTCCACGTAACCACCACCCAAAACCTTATACATGTCACTTTCAACATTCCAGAAGACTTTCTCATTTTCTTTTCCAGTTAAGAGACCCCAGATAAAAACGCCACTCTGACTTTTACCATGGCAAGATTTGTTTTGCCTTTTCCTGAATGTCATATAAGTGAAATAACACAAAATTTCCTCTGTTAATGTCTGGCTTCCTTCCTGTTAAGTCTACAGCTGCAAAAGGACCATAATACCCTCCCCATGAGATAACAAGTTAGCTTGCCATCATTTTACATACACACACACACACACACACACACACACATACACACACACATCCTGACAAACAAAAACAAGATCCTGGGTCAGACACACAGATGGTTTATTACTCATAGCCAAAAGCAGCTGGGACAGCATCTCAGCATCTGTTCCCCATGCCCCAGTCTCCACGAGGTGACAGAATGAGGGCCAGATATTGACCTGCACATGCCCTGGGTTTGCAGCACAGGAGAGGAACCCTAAACAATGAGGCTTGAAACTTACACCGGGCAGCTGGCACACCTGCCATTCTTCTGTGACAGACAGACTCCTGCTCTCCTACTCTGCAGAGTAAACAGTCTTCTCCAGGGGAAGGGCAGGGTACGAGGACCACCCTGGACTGTAAGCAAACATCTCTGGAAGAGTGGAAGAAGGCATTACTAACTTGAATGTTTCTGGAAGCTTCTGTGCTTGCAGAGATACTGCCTCTAGCTTCTAAGGCATGTTTGCAAAGCATCCCCTTTACTCAGAACACCTAAACCATGCAGAAACATTGAGCCACCCAGAGGAAATTGACTGCCAGCAGCATCAATCTTTTCTTGACATGAATACATGTTTTTGCATAAATCAGCGATTTCT
Source organism: Mellivora capensis (assembly GCA_004024625.1). Classification (NCBI taxonomy): domain Eukaryota; kingdom Metazoa; phylum Chordata; class Mammalia; order Carnivora; family Mustelidae; genus Mellivora; species Mellivora capensis. The sequence continues at coordinate 66,899 of PISX010003876.1, forward strand.
TTCCTTGCTGATATGCAGGCTATCACTGTAGTTTATTGAGAAATTAGTTGTTGAGTACTTACCATGTACTTATCATGCACAAGCATGATGTTTGGCGCCAGTATACCTTAATGAAAGGACTGATAGGTTCATGATTGCGGATCATGGAATCTAGTGCGAGAGTTTTTAACGTGAGTTCCACAGATCACTTAACAGTTTCTGTTTGGGATTCAGGTGGCTCGCGATCCTTTCAAATTCTGCTTAGAACTTTGTGTCATGTTACCTGCATTTTTCTGGGGGGAAATGGAGCCTCTGGTTTTATCAGGTATATAACTGTGCGGAGAACTGAAAAGATTAAGGATTCCTCGTGTGGTAATTCCATCACCGCTACTTTCCAGCCGAGTTTCTTTGGTCTTGCTTCCTCTAGCCTAGTCGAGACCCCGAGCCTTTAATTACCTTAAACTGCTCCCTGTCCTCTCCTCCTCCTCCAGAATAGTAGCACTGCCAAGAAACATATAAAAAGAATGATTGAAAAAACTGGTGGGTAAGAGCAGTCAGGCAAAGTAGAAATTATTCACCTTAGATGAATAATTTCACAATTGTTGTGTGTGTGTGTGTGTGTGTGTGTGTGTGTGTCCTTTTTCTACTATCTTGGGGAACAAAACAGTAATAAAAGGACTCAAGACCAAGGCCCGAGACCTGCATGGCTGCTGTAGTCTTCCCAAGACTTAATCTAGAAAATCCTTACCATCCAAAAATGCTCAGGTCTGCCCACTAGTCTGACACATTTAGAACAAATTTCCCCAAACTTAACATTCACCTGCATGTGTGCAATTTCTTCTCACCTGGCACTGAAGGTAAATTTAACAAATGGACACTCTTCCTCATTTGAATTTTTGCCTTTTTGGAATATTTGCATTTTAACATGGCCATGCCAGAAAAATAAGTCTTTGCTTGAGGGAATGTATTACTAATGTTAAAATGTGAGGCATTTATTATAGACTAGTTGAAGAGGGATTTAAAGATGACTAAGCTTTTCTGTCACGCTGTCCCACAGCAGCGCTCCAGTCACAGGCTACCATCATCTTCTCACATTGGCTTCAAAGAATTCTCTATTTTTCTTATTGAACAAGTTGCTCTTTGGAACAAAATGGCTGCCCAGATCACCTCACTAGGCTTCCAAGGATGGAGTCCAAATCATGAAACCGCCACTTCATCCAGCATGACCTCAGGCACATTCGTAAATCTCCCAGAGACTCTGTCTGATTAGTGGTAATACTGGATAATAATGATTGTGGTAGGACTTCATGAGCTGTGAGGTGTTTTATAAACTCAGGTTATGCCATGATGTGATCATGCCCCAGCCAACCCATGCAACCTTCTCTGGACCATATCTGCTGGTTATGAGACCATTTCTTGAAAGTTCAAAACTACAACACTGTTAAGATGGAAGTTTTGAAATGTCCTTTGGGTAAAGGTTGGGGAGATGGAAGAAAAGAAGGGGAAAAAGGAGTTGGGAAGAGATTATGCTTTTCTTGAGCATGCCATGGTTGCTATCCTCAGGGGAAACATTACAGTTAGCCAGGTGCCTTTGCAGTACAGAACTCATATACATAAATGTTTGGTGCTCTGTGATAAATCGATAGTGAGTTGCATACCTCTGTCAGAGAGAGGCTCAGCTGGCTCCTCATTAGTCACAAGTGAGAAAGAGCAACCATTCACCCACCAAGACACATGAACCCTGTGTCTTCATACCATTAGCCTTGCAGGCAGGTTGGTGATTAGCAACTTTGTGGACTGACAGATGTGCTTAACGTGATAATCTATATCCTAAGACATTTAGAAATGTTAGTAGAAAGCAACTACGTCCTTTGCTTATGGAAGGCAGAGTACAGTATCTTCCCAACATCATTAGTATTGAACAGTGTTTGAGCTATTGGGGCCCTCTTATTTCTGAATTTAGAGTAATGGCTGTAGAAAGGTAGAGAACTATTTTGAAAAAAGAATTAGTTATGTTCTTTGGCTTAGAACAATGCAAGGTGCGTCAACTGTAGTCACATCTTTGTCTAGAGGAATTGCCATTTTAACTGACTACTTCATAGCTGTTCACCTAAAACTTTCACTCAGTGAAGAATGTTTCCTAGGTTTCTGGATGAGGATGAGAACAATAGCATAATGTCAGCTGCTTTTTAGAAAGACAGAACAAACATAGAGGCTGAAAATGGGCTTCTTCAGAGAGGGGATGGGAAAGACAGCATTCTTGCATTTGGTCAGAAAGAAAAGTAAACAAGCAATGTTTCTTCTTCTCTTCTCTTTTCTTCTCTTCTCTTTTCCCTCCCATTCCTACCAAATCATACACAACTTTGAAAATAAAAAAGAGAGAGAAAGAGATGCACCATTTTTTATGGCTAATACCCCATCATGAGTGAGCTGCAATCAGAGAATGTAAGGAATGTCTTTTGTTTGAGGACCATAAATGGAAGTATAGTGTTCAGTGTTTTCAAAAAGAATGAACTCTGTAACTTTGAGTTTCTTTCCTTGACTTAGCACAATCATTTCTTTTTTTTTTTTTTTTGCCCTAAAGTTGATGTAGTTTATTTTTCTAAAAATCTAACATTCTTATGGTTAGGTTTGAAATTCTGACATGTCAACCTCATGAGAACAGAATGGAAACCTTAGTATCAAATCATGAAGTCTTTATTAGGTAGATAAAAGGTCTTACAAGACCATTACTCAGTGATTTACTACTCTGAAGGAGGTATGTCATTTACTCTTAGATATGTGGCCCAAGAGATGTCTGCTTGAGGAATTTGAAAACTCTAGCTGGTGGACTTTCAAACTTTCCTTTCTTATCTACACCCCCTGAAGTTGATTTATAGAGTTTAAAGTAATGATGATACACACATTTTTCCTTGGCTTCTGAGAGATCGTTGTTCTAAGGCAAGAATTAAAAAGTGTCATGGCTCATGACTTTACTATGACTCCCAAAGAATGTAATGGTACCATTTCATTCTATAGATGTTAATTTCATTTTGTTTGTGGGACACTTGGGTAAAAATTAGCCTGAAGTTCAAACTGAGCTTACTATCCTAGCCTCTACTGCTGGGGAGTCGGAAAACATGTCCACCAACCCAGTGAACGGTTGTATATTTGTGAGTCTTGAGTCATCCCATAGAGCACGTCAGGATTCTGAGCCATCTTGGTTTGCAGAATCTAAAGTAAAATTTGCAAAACTTACAGAGCAAGTCTTTATTTCCTGTTTTAGTATGTTAAGAAGTTTCCCTTGAGCCCATAATTTTATGGGTTGTCATTTCAAAAATGTTTTTATTTAATATATATACACACACACCTGTGTGTGTATATGTATGTATGTATGTATATGCGTGTGTGTGTATATATATATATATATACATATACCAATGTATATGACACTCTTTCAGTGTCTTTTAAAGAACTTCTAGAACATTTGTTTGCAATCTCTGAGTCCTCTTTTCAATAAATCATGTAGAAATGTAGAAACTTCATGAATCTCTGAGATTTATTCATAGACCCATGGTCTCCAAGTTAGAAAACCACGGGCATAGAGGAATTGGAATTGTATCAGCTTAAATAGATGAATATCACATCTTACATAGTTCTAGGGACTCAGCAAGCACTTCATAAAACCTTCTGGAGGAAAGAGCAGATAGAATATTTTTTCATTCTCTTCTCTGAAATTACATTTTCTGGACCACTCAGAGACCCAATAAGGTCATCACTCATCATTGCTGACATTCCTGCTGTTCATTGCTCAACTACAAGGAATGAGAGTCAGGAGAGTAAAGTCCATATTTCAGTATTCATGAATCTGATCATTACATGATCTCAGAAAGTTACATTAGGCTCTTCACTCTTGTCTTTTATTTGTCACTGAATTTGCTCATGAATGGAACTAAATGAGCTTTAAAAAGTTTTGTGAAAGGGAGACAAATATTTCATTTGTTTTCTTTTAATTTTTATTCATTTGCCTTTCTCTATCTCTTTGTCTTCTGTCTGTCTATCTCTCTCAGCCACAAGAACTTGTTGGGTGTTACTAATTTAATTCTATAAATATAGTAATGAAATACTTTGCTCACAGGAGGAACAAAGGCTTAGTAATTCAACTGAACAAATAGAATCATCTGAATTCTATAATATAGTTTTAGCTTCAGATACCACATCAAAACCCACTTGCCTATTTAACCTCATCCATTATAATTTTAATTCCCTTGGGTTACTGTGTCATTGAACTATTTTGGTTTTAAAACAGGTGAAAAATATTTTTTAAATGAGAAATTCATTTCTGTAGTTGAAAAGCTATACTACTAATAATTTTCATGTTTTATTGGCCTAATAGTTTTGTCATTAATATAAGAAACAGTAGTTTAACCTAGACAGAAGTAAATCACATTTTATTTTCATGGTGAAACTTCAACACAATTTTCAGAGGTTCTTAGATTTTAAGTATGACACAAGTTTGACTTTTATTAAATAACTTCCAAACTGGGATGCCTGGGTGGCTCAGTTGGTTAAACATTTGCCTTTGGCTCAGGTCATGATCCCATGGTCCTGGGATCCCCATTGGGCTCCTTGCTTGGCAGGCAGCCTCCTTCTCCCTCTGCCTGGTGCTCCCCCTGCTTGTGCTCTCTCTCTTTCTCTGACAAATAAATAAATAAAATCTTTAAAAAATAATAAAATAATTCACAGACTGAGTCTTTTAAAATTTTGTATTAAGGAAAATTTCAAATACATACAGAAGTAGACAGAGTAGTATGATTTTATAACCAACTTTTTAAGGGGGGGAGGGGCAGAGGAAGAGGAAGAGAGAGAATCCTGAGCAGACTCCATACCCAGCATGGAGCCCAGTGGAGGGCTTGATCTCTCAACCCTGAGATCATGACCTGAACTGAAATCAAAAGTCGGACACTTAACTGACTGAGCCCTGGTTTTGTAACCAATTTTTAAATTGATTTTGAGGGGTGCCTGGGTGGCTCAGTGGGTTAAAGCCTCTGTCTTTGGCTCAGGTCATGATCCCAGGGTCCTGCAATGGAGCCCCGCATCGCATCCGGCTCTCTGCTCAGCAGGGAGCCTGTTTCCTCCTCTCTCTCTCTCTGCCTGCCTCTCTGACTACTTGTGATCTCTCTGTCAAATAAATAAATAAAATCTTTAAAATAAAATAAAATAAATTGATTTTGAAGTCAGTGATTACATTTTGGCTTTCTAGAACAAGTGTAAGGAATTATTACTTCATTCCCTTCCCTCTCTCACTTCCTCTCCAGCCTTAAAGGAATTGAAGCTAAGTAAATGCCTTTCTATATAAAATTAATAGATGCTTATTTAGAAAAAGGCATGCAGTTCTGAAAAATGCAAAAAAAAAAATTTTGAACCATATCAATTTCCATCACCTCCAAATTACTCAAGTTACTCTTTTGTGAACATCACTTTGTACCTCTCATAATAGAGAGATCAATAGGTGATAGAGTAAAAAGTGTGATCACACTATATGTACAATTTAAAATGGAATTATAGAATTTAGATAAAAATAAATTGAAGTAAAACTAAAATAACAGTTCCCTTAAGAGATTCTTAATCTTTAAATATTTCTTACATTTAAATATATAGAAGGGTTTACTTAAAAACTACATTTCTATTTTAAATAGTATCTATTTTCATTTTGATTAGGAACCATAATTCCCATAATTCTGTGTTTAAATTGATTCACTATTTACTGCAGTCTTTTTTTTACCATGTTTTCTCCATATCAGAGTTTTTATTTTGCTTCATCCTCTGCGGTCTGGTATTCATTCTATTCGAGAGTGTTAAGTTGTTAACAAAGTTGCTAACTTCATGGAAATAGCTGTTGCCTTTCATTTGAGGACACCGGGCAGCATAAACTACTGGATTACTCTCTTGAAACCTTGTAGCTATTGCTCACTGTCTTCAGGACCCCTGTAGCCAATCTGATTTTTACTCTTTGTCCACTCTTTGCCTTTCTTGTCACATGCTCATATTTTTTTCTGAATTGTTGAAATACAGCAACTTCCACAATATGTGTCGGATAATTCTGTCTGAATTTTTAAAGATAGAATGTGCCCTTTCAATTTGCAGATTCTAGTTTTTTCTCATTTCCATGATTTTTCCCCTGTGATACTGCTTTATAATTTTAACTGTCCCATTTGTTCCATACTCTTCTTCAGAAATTATGGGTATACCAGATCTCCCTTTCTTCCATATCTTAATGTACCAACAATAATTTTTCTTTTACATTTCATTACTACTACTACTATTCCTTACCTGACTTTCATCTTTATCATGGTTTAATTCTCTCTTACATTTTCTCTCTGAGTTGTTCCTGCTCAATTTTTTCTCTAACTGCTATTGTACAACTTCTTCTTTGAATCCTGTATCTACCCTGTGAGATCTTTTCGGGAGTTATCAGGCTGTTTGCAGTTTCTTTGAGACCTAACAAGGTAAATGCTTCTGTGATATAAGCATGGCGATTGCAATATTTGGTAGGTCTACTTATAGTTTGAGGTTGTAATAACTTTCTTGTTTCCCTGGAGAGTAAGAACTTCTCTATTTTTTTTTTCCTTTTCACTCTACAGTGTGGGTTTTAGGAAAGGAGAGTGGAATTTTAAAAATGGCTTGCTCACCCATCTTTGACCTAAAAGCTTACAGAGAAGTTTAAATTCATAGTTCTATACTACTTCATTGCTATGAAACCCCTTCATATTCAGAGGGGCATCCTTTTGTCAGGAACAAGCAAATTCTTAGAACAGACTAAGCTGAAAGAATTGAGGACACAGGACTATTTTTTTATTACAGTTTTTTTTTAAGATTTTATCTATTTATTTGACAGGTGGAGATCACAGAGAAGCAGGCAGAGAGAGAGGAGGAAGCAGGCTCCCTGCTGAGCAGAGAGCCCAATGTGGGGCTCGATCCCAGGACCTTGGGATCATGATGTGAGCCGAAGGCAGAGGCTTTAACCCACTGAGCCACCCAGGCGCCCCCACAGGACTATTTTTTGAATACTTCCAAACATCCTCACCTCAGAAAGCTGGAGGATAGAATCACTTGTCCCAGATACCAGAGTATGACTCTCGGGTAAGAGATTATATTATTATCTCTTAGATATTATTATAATCCATAGATATTATTAAAAGGAACCCTTTTTGCTCACACAGAATTGAAATATGGGTGTTAGAGTCAATAGCTTGACTAGGCTGGTTTTGGCTGCTTTGCACCCTGGGTAACTTTTTACTGTGCAGGAGGTCGAGATATGAGTCTCTCATGTCAGAGGTTCTCTTCCTGTTGGAAGGGGTGGGGGGGGGGAGTTGAAAGACTTGCCAGGAGTTTTCACCAGCAATAGAAATAAGTCCAGCTGGAAATACTGACTAGATTATAAGAAAAGCTCTCCTTTTGCTCTTTCTGACCCTTCAGGGTCTTCTTCAAGGAAAGAATTCCTTATAACCATCCTTTCTGTGTTTCTTCTTGTTCATGTAGTATCATTACAACTACCACAAAGCCAAGTTGCTACAGGTCTTCTTTCTGCAGTTAGTCAGAAATAGTTCTTGACCAAGCATACCACCAGTATCAAACCACCCCCTCCAGCTTTGGGAAGCATGTATATTTGTACTAAACTTGTATAAGATAGATTTTGTTTGACTATCAAAGCCCAAGAGGCATATTCATCAGCTGACTTATCAGTATAAGCTATACCACTATTATTATGTCTTAGTGGCAGTGCCAACTCTGAGCTCTTGGCTTATGGATTAGACTCTTTGCTCTCTTTCTCCATATTTCCTTCCCTGTCTCATATTCAGTCAACAATAGTACATAATTCTGAATTTATTCCCAGATGCAGCCAGCTCTGGGATGAAAGAATAAAAGAAATAGTCATCTCCTAAATAAATAAACACTTTAGATTTTTTTTAAAAAGCTTCGTATGACTTACTTAAAGTGCAAGAAAATGAGGAAGTTTTTGAAAGTAGTTATTCCAAAAGATATAGAAAGAAAATCTAAAATAAAAATAAATCCACAAAACCTTTGGTATATCAAATCTCTCTCTAACAATAAACACTACAGAAAGCTTGCACAAGTGCATAAGTAAGTATGTGTGTATATATATATATGTATATATATATACATATATATATAATCAATTGCAGCTGATTTGGGTGGTAATTGGAAGTAACAAATACCCAGGCATTTGGGAATAATGACATATCCTAAGGAAAAGGCATAGCCATTGAATAGTATGAAGTCAATCTCCATATAGGAAAGTGAAAAGAGATCCATGAGGCAGTGTTGAATTTTTTTTAAAAAGACAAGTTACAGATAGTAAGTAGAAACATCATCTCATTTTTTATAATTCATGCTTCATACCCAGGAAGGTGTCTGTGGTTTTAAATTATTCAAGAAGGGTGAAGATGTTTTATAAATGTAAAGGATTCTTAAAATTCATTGTGGGTTTAATGGTTTGAGCACTTCTTCAACTGCTGATGTACCTGCATAGATTCTGAAGGTTCCTCTAATGGTGGTTATCCTAGGCAAGTGGGAGATTGGGGAAGGGAGAGAGGAGATGTGATTTTTACTTTTAAAACTCCAGTCATCAAATGCATGTAATTAATAAAGAATACTATGTAAGTATCTCCAAGCAAAACTACACTACCTCCTTCACTGATGACCCAGTCATTAATCTCTTCCCACATCCCATCTGATTTATGAAAACATACAAGACAAATGTAGGAGAGATGCTAATAAAATGCATTTCTAATTCAATGTATGCATTTGGCAAATTAAAGAAGAAATACTGTGTTTGAATTCTTTGTAGTTACATTCCCCGTGGTTGATGGAGATGTGTCAGACATGTGAGATCGCCATGTTTCTGGCAGCAGTGACTTAGACCCAAGCTCTGTTTGGTCCTAGAAGAGGTGATGTTATCCATACCAGTTAGAGTCTATCAACATGGCTTAACAACCCTGCATTAAATCATTTCCATAAAGAGCAGCTGTTTCTTCCAATCTGTCTCTCCCCTGTTGTCTCTAATTTTGTGTTCATACTCTCATCAGTCTTTGTGTTTTGATACCATTTGATGTGGACAAAGGTGCTTTATAAATATGAAAGATTATTTTCAAAGGTGATCTGAAGGTTTACTATTTTAAACATGATTTAAACTTTAGATGTTCAGTGTTTTCAGTGGCTTAATGCAATAAAACCCACCTGTTATTTTTGGCTGCTTTATTTAGACCATCTGCTCCACAAAGAATGAAAAGCTCAACAGTGGATGGAGAATTGTCTACTCCTCATGTGTCAATAATTTATTTATTCTGTCTATCCAAGCCTTCGAGTCATTGCAGAAGTGTTTATTCATTTTCTAACACAAGGGAAGCCAATATTTGGTGTTTGGCTTTATTAAAAATCATCATAGGAAATTGCATTTTTTGTTTTAATTCATGGTTTCTCATTTTCCCTTATGTTAAAATAGCCGGCTGGTGTCCTTTATTTTAAAGACCTGAGTCTCTCTTTCTGCTGTGGCAAGAGGAGTATCTGCTGGAGAGGTATTTTTGGTGATGGTGAAATGAATAATATATCATTCACAAGTCAGGTAGCTGTGTGAGCATAATCATGCTCCTAAATCAAGGAGTCTCCACCAGAGACAAGAATGGTAAAGGCCGAGCACTTTGGTCACCAAATGCTTCCATTTGAATGGAATTGTTTTTATAGTTCTAATCCTCATTTTATTGCAACATAGACCACTGGAGATCACCTTACTCTGACTTTCCTCCTTCCCTTAGTGACTGTGACTTCATTCTTGGTAGGGTTCACTGTCACATCCTGAACCATCTCTAATAATAACAGCTTATATTTATTGAGTGCTTACTGGGTGCTAAATTCTGTACTAAATACACCTCAAACCTACGGTTCATCTTTATTCAACTCCTCTTTTTTTCTCAACATAGGCTTTCCCTAAAACTTCCTCAAGGGTCTTTTCTTCTACTTATTCATTTATTTTCTCAATGAGATCGCTTCCTATATGGTTTGAAATACCACCTCGTTGTGGATGCTGTCTAACACATTTCTAGCCTGGATTAGTTCGTCCTGGCAGCGAGAATAAAATGGCATAAATTAGGTGCATTCCCCAAAACAGCAATTTATTTCTCATGGTTCTAGAGCTGGAAAGTCCAAGATGATGGTGCAGGAGAGGACCTGCTTCCTCCTTGATGGCCATCAAACCTCACATGGCCAAGGGGGAGCGGGAGGTCTCTCTTGGACCTTTTATTAGGGCACCAATTCCATTCATGAGGACATGGCTCTCAGGACCTAATCCACTGTCAAAAGCCTCACCTCAAAATACCATCACATTAGGGATTAAGACTTTCGCATTTGAATTGGGGGAGGTTACAAACATTCAGATCCTATTATAGCCACTAAACTTAAACCTAACTTCTGGCTTCCAGCTGCTTCTAGGATATTTTAGGGTTAATTAAGTGGAATAAGGAACTAATGTTTCTGGAGTGCCTATGAATTACCTGGCACATATTCAACATTGTACATGTTATCTTGTTTAACTCTCACATAGACAACTTTAATCTCCTTTCCGATTTGGGGAAACTTAGGTATGAATCGTTTAGTAATTTTCCTGAGGTCACACTGTTGATAAGAAGCAAGCTGGAATAAAAACCCAAGTGTAACTCTAAAACCTACAACTTTACAGCATTTCCTGCGGGAAGTTTGGGATGTAATACTTTCTCCATATCATCCACCAGCATGTGAGGATTATCACCCATGTCCTGCCAAACCTTACTTTCTGTTTCTCTCTGGCTCACTCCCCTGCTCTGACCCTCACTTCAACTTGAGATCATTCTAGTTGCCTCCCTCCCCACTTTTCATGTCTAATCCATGCTGCACAAAACTATCCAGTTGGGTTTCCTGTTTCACTGTTCTCCTCCCATCATCCCTTGGCTAAAGGATCTCTAATGTCACCCATGATATCCTTCAAGGGCAAATTATAGATTCAGAATTTTCTTTCAACTTCCACTAAACTACCTGTCCAAAATGATCCTTATTTATTAATTCATTTCACTCACAACAGTCATTTCACTGGGCTCTTCACTAACTCTGCTCTTTGCTATTCCTATTCTACGTCTAGAATTCTTGCCTCCTTATCTTGGCTGAGGCAATTTTATCCAGGTTCAAAGTTCCCCACCAAGTCCTTTTCTTCCAGGGAAGTCATCTTGTCTGTCTATAGTCCGCTACCATATTTTCATCTTGGAATCCCTGCAGTTTTTATAGTATGCTCCATCCCTTTATCTAGTGCTTCTTATTTGCCTTTCTTTATTTGAGTCTCCAGGTATTAGACAGTAAACTTTTGACGTCAGACGTGCTCTATGCTACTTTTTGGAACTTGGCATAGGATGTTGGCATGTAGTGTGTGTGCGATTCCTTCTTTTAGATTAGTTGACTGGCATAAACTGTGTACTTAGAAATGACAACCATTCTGCCACATAGAGCTTAGAGCTTTCCCGGTAACTTTTATTACAGCCTGTTTCTCCTACAGATGTTTGGAATTTCCCACTTTTGATATCATATATGCCTAATGGGAAACAACAAACAATATTTATTTAGATCTTACATGTGTTTCATATCCAGTACAATCTCTCATGCAATAAGATAATCAGACTTACATGCTGCCATCCTTCAGAACCTACCTTTGGTTAACTCTGAAAATGCAGAGTCTGTCATTTAAAGAGAGAGAGTAAGATGAGATAAACCATAGCATATCACTAGGTTTCTTATCTCTAGTCATGATTCTCTCTTCTTCCCAAAGGATATGCTTACGAAGTATTGGATGAAGAATTTAAAATGTCCCTTCTGTCCTTGAAATGCAATCTCTTATGAAACAGCCTGAAAAGATTCCAAAGAGCAAAAAAGGTATGATTTGCTTTGAGTTCTTTCAGGGCAAAAACTAACATTTCAACTATCTCCAAGATAGTGATCTCTGCAGAGATATTTAATGCACCTTGATGAAGATGAATGGTGTAACAATAAATAAGGTAAATGACTGGGAATTCAGAGCTCAGACATCCTGGTGACTCTTGAGATGCAAGCCAGGTACATCAACTCTCTGTAATATGAGAACAAAGGACAGTACGTCCTAGGAGATTTAGCTTCTCAGCAAGAGAATACATTGTGTGCAGAAAGCACCAGTTTGCCTTTCCAATATTTTAAAATATGTTGGCATCATTAGTGCAGGGCCTTTTAAAGGTCTATAGAATTCCAATAGAAAAATCAATGATCAGTATAGGATAACACTAAGGTCACACACACACACACACACACACACGCACACAATGGGTATGAAATGATCAGCTAATTCCCAGTGATTTGCTATGTGATGCCCAATGGGACATCTGCTGGAAGAGTGATTAAGTAGAATTAAAAACTATTAGCAATACCTCTGCTGGGTTGTGCATTAAAAATGAATCCATATTTTTGGTATGCCAAAGATATAATCTAAATTGCATGATGAGGTGGAAACATAAAGATACAAATTATGTCCCCAAATAGAAAGTGTTACCAGTTTAGGTATTTTATCTTGTTTAATACACTGACAAATTCTATGATGTTGGTATTTGTATCTTAATTTTATACTTTAGGATATTAAATCTTGGAAAGATTAAATAACTCACTCAAAATCAAAGTGAGTAAAGGGTAGAGTTAGGATTTAAATAAGCCTGAAAGTTAATTCAATTTCCCCACTCTTTTATTCAGTGTTTTGAGAAATCCCAGAATAAACAACTCCTTTTCACATTGTTTAGACCAAGCTCTGCTGTAGCCATTTAACCAGCAAATCTGTTTTCTATGGGAAGCTTTCTAAACCCCAAGACACTAATGTTCTTTAGCACATACTTTGGGGAGTCCTCCACTGGGAAGATGAGTAGTTTGGCAAGGATATCAGATCTCACACAATGGAAAAGCACTGCCAAGGTAGCTGAGTACAATCCAGTCTGTGGCCAAAGGGCACATGTTGGTGCTATGGGTTCAAAAGAGGCACCATTCCCTTTTTGCTTCTAAGATCAGAAGTGCACACAGCCATCTGCTCCAAAGTAACACTGAAGGAATAATCAGCAGAATCAACAAGTCAGTCATTGGTCTCATGCAGGATTCTGATCAAATCAAGCAAGAGAAATCATGGTGGATGCCTTGATTCTCCAAGGATGCTCTAGATCTAAAGTAGATTCTCCCGTGAACTTTTTCAATGCTAGGTATTTGCAAAGGTAGGCAATGGCACTCTACCTCCAATAGCTGGAAACCACTACTCTAAATAAGCTCTCCTGGATAATCCACATCACCCCATTGGAAGCTGCTTACTTCTACTGAACCGGTGACCCTGGAGAGGCCAAGAGTTCTCCATGAAGACAATCTGATGCAGCTGTTTAGATGAAACAGCTATTTTTACATGGCCTGAAAAATCAGCTATTAGATTTTAAGCTTTTAAGATAAAAAATGAGAGTTTCTCCTCCCATCTTTGGCCCCATCCCTTTTCTGATCCATGAGTTTGAAGGAGCGAGGAGTGGAAGTTTGGAAATGAGGTAAGGTTTGATTTCATATACTTTTACTGCTTTAGAATAATTACTTTATATTTTGACACAGCTACATGACAAATATTCTTCAAGTCAAAATTCTCTTGAGAAAAGAGTTAAGTCAAATTAGCCAAAATAATTTAACCTCTCTTGAGACAATGACCATGTCCTATTTATTTTATGCTCCAAGGACCTAGTGCCCTATTTCACACTAATTAAGAGCAATAAGGAAAACCACTGCCACACTCAGTCCAATCTAACCTAAATGGTAAGACCTAACCATGGATAAAGACTATGAAAAGGAGAAATAGAACCTTGCAGTCCCCGCTGTAACCCTCTGACTACACTGTTCCCTTGGTGACTCCTCACTCTTTCTACTGTCAATACTCTCCTGGCTTCTGGGGGCTCCAATTCTTCAGTACATCCATTTTGTACCAAAATTGAAAAAAAGTTGGATATTTAAAGAAGACTTTTACTTAAAGGCTTATTGATAAGAAGGGTGCAAGACCAAGAGATAAATGTATAACTGGCTATGAAATATGGCTTACTCATTTTCTTCTTGGGAACATCTGCAGCGATCCTTTATTTCTTAACATGCATCCATAATATAAACACTATCTTCCCTCACCATGATGAGCTAAAAAACTCAATTCTAAATTCCTTGTGAGCCCCGAAAAGAAATCAAAGTTCTTCTCAGCTAGAGCTGCCAAACCCTCGTTTTGACAACTGTAGGAAATACCATTTCATTGACCAAAGACCCTAGAGAGTATACTGTAAACAGTAAGTGCTCAGTACAATGAGCTGGCTGACTCACAAACAGCCTTGGGTTAAAGCACAGAACCTGAAGGCAACAACTTAGCTGAATGAAGACAGTGCTTGTCACCTGGAGTTCAGTGTCAGGAAAGCTGGCTCCTGGCCTGCCCACACCAAATGTGTCCCCCTGAGTATTTTCTCCTCACTGTAATATTCTGCCACCACTCTTCCAAGGAGCTCGCTACTGTGGGGTTGGCAGATTCTGAATTTGAAGTTATTTCAACATTTAAGACTCTTTAGGGGTTGTTTGTAGAGCTGATTTAGCAGGTGTCAGTAAACAGTTGATGGGGAGATTTTTCTGTCTCCTACCTGATAATTCTGAGGAAATACTTTGCTTTGGGGTTCTATTTCCCATAGATCTAGTGTACAAGAATATTGTGCTTTTTCAAAGGGCCATGTAACAAATAATAGCTGAGAATATTTTAATTAACTCTTTCATCCTATTCATTCTTTCTCATGCTAAAAAGAGGTTTGGCGGGATGGGGAGGTGGGGGGATGCCTGGGTGGTTCAGTCAGTTGATCTGGCTTTGGCTGAGGTCATGATCTCAGAGTCCTGGGACAAGCAGGGGGAGTCTCCTTCCTTGTCCCTCTCCCTTTGCCCCTCCCCCTGCTCATGCTCTCTCTCAAATAAATAAAATCTTTTTTAAAAAGAGTGCTTTTAAATAATTCTTATCCCTCGACCTATGGCTTTTCAATTTTTCAAGAAATTAATCTTTTAAAATGTATATGTACAATGAGGATTTTTTCTTGTCATTAGAAGTGCATATTTTGCAAATATACAATTATATAAAGAGCTAACATATCCCATAATTTCCTTTTTGGAATACTGATAAGTATGCTATGTTTAATTACAAATAGTTCTTTAAAACACACAGACACACACACTAACCCCAAATAACTCTTTACCATTCAAAAAATACCTTTTTGCAGGGCCCCTAGGTAACTCAGTTGGTTAAGTGTCCAACTCTTGATTTTGGCTCAGGTCATGACCTCAGGGTGGTGGGATCGAGTCCCACGTAGGGTTCCTCATTCATGGGGGAGCCTGCTTGTCCCTCTCCCTCCTCTCCTCCCCTGCTCTCTCTGTCTCTCTCTCTCTCAATAAATAAATGCAATAAATAAATAAAATCTTTAATAAATAAATAAATCAGTAAATAAATAAAATCTTAAAGATATATCTTTTTGCAGGCTTCTGAGAAGGATTTGAGAGAAAAAACAGATGCAGTTTCTCAGGTAAAGAAGTGAGGTTCCTTCAAGGAGGACACTCATTGAAGAAGGGTAGAAAATTGTTAAGTAATTCTGCCAAGGTCAGCTTCAGCTTCCCTTACTAGCTTCATATTTTACAGTAAACACTGCTCAAGTCATAGTTGCTTGCTATGGGTTACATGGAGGTACTACATTATCCCATTTCCTGGTTCATTTGGTAGAGAGACCACAGGAGAAGGCTATGCACGCACTCAGGTTCTTTCCCCTTTTGTCTCTCAAACGTTCTTTATTTCTTCTTCAGGTTTATATTTGTGAGCCTGTCGAAATTATATTTGTGTCTGTTGAAATTATATTTGTGAACCATAATGAAACCCCAACCCCCACTTTGCTCCTGCCTCATTCATGTATCTCTCACTCACCCAGCTTTTGGGTAGGAGACCTTCCCTCCTGGGCTACACCGGGGACGATTCTCTTGTGGTTTGCTTTTCATTTATTGATTTAGGCTCTATGTAACACAGAGAGCTTTATGGTGGGTGCAGATATCCTTAGCCTATCAGAGGTCCTCTGTCTGACCCTGAGCAGTCCTGGAGGATTTGGGGAGCCTTGCCTTGGTCATTTCTCTTTCTCGGATCCAGCTCCCTGGGGCACGACCAGTAAGGAAGTGCTCACTGTTTATCTAAGTGTCCCACACTGAAGAGTTATAAATCAGGTGTTTCTTTAGAAGTTACTTTTGATTCCTTATTGAAAGTCTAGGGTCACAGCATTCCTGGTGGGTCAGGGTAGAGGGAGACTGTTGAACAGCAGATTGATTCATGTGATGGGACAAGTAGTTGCTAGAGAAGGGAAGCGGTGGTTATTGGCTCTGCCTCTCTCCCCCCTGTTAATTCCTAAGAAATATGTGGGTCCCAAGCTGCTTAGTATCTGGCCAGGTCATATTTCAGGGATAATTGATGGATAATGATCTACCTATTTTGAGAACTTCTGTATTCTTTAATCACTGGCTTAGCAGGCAGCCCTTTTATCACTGGTTTTTCTCTGGTTTTCTAATCTCTCCTCTGGGCTGGATGTCTGGGTTGATTTTTGCAGAGACTATGGGACCTGAAGTCACAGGGTCTGGACTTTCATATTCATCACCTTTCTTCTTTGCTCCCTTTGTTTAGTCAAAAAAAAAATCTTCATTTCTCTCTATGGATTCTTGGCCACTAAGACATTGCTTTCAGTGGTGATCTAAGGCAATGGAGGTCCTTCTACCACCACCCCAGCGGTTCTAGGACACTGTGGCTCACCACTAGTGATTCTGTCTGCAGGCTGATCCCTCTCAGGGAGAACCATTGTGGTCTTACCATTGTTAACACTCCACTGTGACTACTGATACTTTTGTGTGTTACCTTAAGTGAGGGCATTTTCTCAGCTTAAAAATATCACAATGGCCACTGGAGTGGCGGTCGATAGAAATGTGGATCTAATAACTATGGGTACAAGTTCAAGTCAAGTGTGGTCAGAATATAGGAATCTTGGCTTCTATGGACAGCTATACATTCATTTTGCAGCTGCATTACTATTGTACTTTCTTAGTTTTCCATCACCATCAAATATTACCTTGCCAATGTGGATCACAGGAGGATCAATATCTTATGAAAAGATTAACAAAGGGAAAAATACAAACTCTTTGTCTATATAGATCACAGACTATTGAAATTTTGTGCAGGAATACCAAAGAAAACACATATAGCAGGGATTTTTTTTAATCACATATTTATAGAAAAGTACAGAGTGATCAATAAGGCTATGTAGTTATTGACCTGTGAATGCTTGGCTAAAGAGAATGTTCGTCTGATAAACCTAGAAAAAGAGCCACATGTCACAAACAGGAGAACTAGCAAAATAACCCATCTAGTTCCATCCGTGTATGTAAGGAGCTCAGAGGTGAGTAGGGAACATGGGTGTCCTGGCAGCCTGCCCTCTCCGTAATGTCTGCCTACCTGTTCGTGCTTTCAGCCAGTCATTTGTCTGCAATAAAGAGTCAGTCTGCTGCTCCAGGATCCCGTGCTGTTTAATAAACAGCTGAGAACTTTTGCCACCATCAGGAGTGAAAACTCAGCCCTGGGAGTTGGGGGTGGGGAGGGTTCCAAGTTGCAATCAGGACCTGAGCTCATTCATACTGAGCTGCTCTCCTAGCCAAACTCATGAGCTCCCTTTCTCTCTCAGATCCGGTTACAAAGGCTTTGCTCCCTGGTAACCAGAGTATCTCTCCTCCCCTACATCTCCACTAAAGCCTATTCTGATCGTCCAGCTCAGGATTGCCTTGAACTTGGTGGAGTACATGAGAAGTCCATAAAATGTTTTCTCTTTAGGCTCTATAATGGACTCAATGTAATTGACAGGATATTTTTACCCAGAAGGAATTTACAATCTAGTAAGTTGCCATATGTTTATTTTAGCTATTATCCCTTGGAGTTATTAGTGATTGAATTCTCTGTATGTTTGCACCCTGTGTTCGTGGGAAGAGTTAGTCTCAGATTTTCAATGAACCTATGCTGCTAACTAGCAGGTATGATTTGGAAACGCATCACATGACTACGTTCTGAAGTAGCTCCAAGGAAAACAAAAAAGATGTAACCAAAAATCAATCCTTGAAGGTTTTCTAAAAGCAGTAAGTTCTGAATCAGATTTTAGAAAAAGATAATTTATCCTTTTGCTTAAAGGCCTAGCCCACTACAATGTGCAGGAGACTAATTTGGATACTATTTGGCAGAAATTGAATGGAAATAGATAAATCAGAGTTTTTTTCAATCTTAGTCTTAAAAATGTTTTTAAATTATTAGTTATATTAGAATAGAACTGAATGAGCTCTTAGTAGGAAGGTATAAGCTGCAAATTAAAAGACAGGAAAGATCTGAAATTGGCGATGTCTTCTTTTTGATTAAATACCTGCTTTATATTTTTGGAAGAGGAAGAATAATGTAATATTTGATTTAATGCAAATGATTTCTTTGAAATGTAAACTAGCACTTGATACGGAAAACACATTTGCAATGAGAAAGAAAATAACATAATGTAGTTGTTCAGAACAAGTAAAAGTAGATTTCTATCAAACTATATTATAATTTAATCTGTCATATCCATAAAAAGTCTTTAGCAAAGAAGAAAATGGGCAGGTTTTGGGACAGCATAAAATTCATGTCCCAGATAATAATACTGTGTAAGTTCTAAAAAGGGTACTCAGTCTACCAGAAACACTAAATATGCAAAAGAACCATCACTGAATAACTGATATAAGATGAAAATTTTTTTAAAGATTTTATTTATTTATTTGACAGAGAGAGATCACAAGCGGGCAGAGAGGCAGGCAGAGAGAGACGGGCAAGCAGGCTCCCCACTGAGGAAAGACCCCGATGCGGGGCTCGATCCCAGAACCCTGAGATCATGACCTGAGCCAAAGGCAGAGGCTTAACCCACTGAGCCACCCAGACGCCCCTGAAATTTGTTTTTAAACTGAATATCTCCATATACTAAGGATGGACTCAACCTACAGCACATGACTCTCATCTCAACCTTAAATTTTCCCAGTAAGTGTGATCTAGAATTTGTTAGGAAATGTTGCAGTAACCATTCAGTGCATTCAGAATAAAATCCAAAGATTTTATCCTGTCCCTCAAAAGTGTTCCCGATATATGCCTTATATAAACATTCAGTTTAATCTTCCATTATAGTCAGTAAGACCCCAATGCTTCAATTAGACCTGCTGGCTTCATGTTCTATAACCTGAACCCTATGTCCCACATCCAGGTCTTGTGCTCAGCCAAATTCAGTTGGCTTCTTGCCAACTTGCCTTCAGTACCTCTTCTTACAAGTCAAAGTCAAACACTCCCTGATCTACATAGCCTTTGCAGAACTTCTTAGAAGAAATTTCCCCTTTTCTCCTATTCCCCTAGTGGCTTGTTGGCTACTCTCTTTGGCAACTACTACATCCAATCAAACTCCAAGTGCTGTGAATTTTACCTCCTAAGGCAGAGGCTGGCACATAGTAGATGTTCTCTTAATATTCGTTGGCTGACTCAGTACTTCTCAAGTTACGTTTTCTTCCCCAAAACTGTCATCCCTGACCCAGTCATGTCCTGATCTTCTTTGACCTAATCACAAATATCGTCCCCTAACAAGTCGTCCTGCCTTTTGCCCTGACCTCCTCCACACAGCTGCTATGAAGATCTCTCCAAACGTGACATGCTATTTTTATTTTTATTTTATATATTTTATTTATTTATTTGACAGACAGAGATCACAAGTAGGCAGAGAACCAGCAGAGAGAGAGGGGGAAGCAGGCTCCCCACCAAGTGGACAGCCCAACGTGGGGCTCGATCCCAGGACCCCGGGATCATGACCTAAGCCGAAGGCAGAGGCTTCAACCCACTGAGTCACCCAGGCGCCCCATGACATGCTATTTTAAAAATTTCAATTATCTCTCTCTCACTCAGAGGTTGAATTGAACAGGCTTTATATGACCACAAAGCCCCACAGTGTGTCCTCTTTCTCAAAGAATTGTCTACAACTGCCAATCAGATATTTCATGACCCAGCAACCCTGGAGAGTTGCCTGCCATTCACGTGCTGAGTTCCTGAAGACTTCTGAAGTTTAATATTTAAGTCTTATGTAATAAAAAATTTCCCATGTGAATAAATGTAAACTTGAGGCAGCGTCTGGGAACAAATATAGTTTACTGTTGTAGGAACTGTTCCCTTCCTATTTCTTTGCTCAGCAATGCCTCTGGTAGAGGGTCACAATATTCTTTCTGTTAAATTCACGGAACCCGTGGTAGTGGATTTGGGGACTTCTTGGTGACAACTTATTGCATTTAAATTGTGTTTCAGGGTGCCTGGGTGGCCCAGCGGGTTAAGCCTCTGCCTTCGGCTCAGGTCATGATCCCGGGGTCCTGGGATCTCGAGCCCCGCATCAGGCTCTCTGCTCAGCAGGAAGCCTGCTTCCTCCTCTCTCTCTGCCTGCCTCTCTGCCTACTTGTGATCTCTCTGTGTCAAATAAATAAATAAAATCTTAAAAAAAAATAAATTGTGTTTCAAAGTGACAGATTTTCAAGCATTATTTCAGGCCTGACTTTTAGCCTTAGTCCTAGCAGCACTGTTTAATGAGGATCTCAATTCTATTATTCTACGGTAGAAGGAAATAATTTAAATTATAAAGTAGTGAATGCTCCAATTACAGGGCGAAAGTCACCGAAAGCCTTCACAGGAGTCTGAACGCTGGTAAACAACAGCGGTCACATGTAGGACGGGAAGCATCGCCGTTCACTAGCTGAGAAACTGTTCTCTTCCTATATTGACTTGTTCATCTGAATAGATGTGGCTCCATGGGCCTTTCAAAGCTACGTGCCTGAAGTTTGCCCAAGCAGTATTCCGAAGTTATGTGGAATTCAGTGGTGAGGGCACATCACAAGGCACTGCCATTCTTTACAAGCTTGATCCTACCACCCTCTTTCCTGAACTGTGACCACCCGCCTCTAAATCATTGATTTCATTTTCCTTCCCTGGAATCCATGAACTTGCTCTTTGCTCTTTCTCTCTTCTCTTTTCTTTAAAGAAGTTCATATAAACCTTTCCAATGATATACTCTAATTTCTCATTCAGTCCCAGCCATACAGCTTCTTTATATTCCTCATAGCTGTCACCTCTGAACCTCTCTTTATGTTTTATAAAATCTAAGATGCTCTCTCTCAAACTTCAGGGAGCTTAAGAATCATCCAGGGAATGGCAGTGAGGGACGGGGGGCAGGGATTGATAAAACATACAGATCACCAATATTCTGATTCAGTAAGTTTAGGATAGGGTTCAGAAATGTTCACTTTAACAAACGTGGCAGGAGATTCTGATGCTGGTCCCCGTGGTCCACAGACCTTGAGCTGAGATGCACTACCCGACCCTCAGGCACACTTCCCCTTCGTTCCTCTCCTTCATCCGTGATCTACTCTACATAAAACTCCCTCCTCTGCTTGGTGCTATTCATTATTTATCTACCTTTTTTTCTTCCCACGTTTACTCTCAATTCTGCCTGAAGTTGGAAATGTCTCTCAAAATATTAATTTTGTTTCTCCACTTCAAAATGATCTCCATATTATTGCCTGAAAGCCAACCACTGATATTTCGAAAGTGACTTGATCCATATTTTTATTATGTTTTGCATGTCATCCCATTCTATAAACAAATTGGTCATAGCACAGTCTAATTTCCCAGCATTCAAAAAACAAATTTGAGATAACTTCATGATCAGGAAAGATGGTAACTTTCAATTTACATGTCACAAATTTCAAGTTTTCTTGTGTGAAAATTGCCTGGTTTTTTCAGGGCCATTTCTCTTCATTAAATGTATTCAGAACCATTAGTATGTACATGCAAATCAGTGCCCTTCAATCCCGATAATTTTGCAGGCTGGTTGTAAATATTTGTCCTCAGAGAGTATATTGTCCCTGCTTATGCTTCTGCAATTGAAAATCCTGTCTATTCAACATCTTTATTGTTATACTAAGAAGAGTAGTCAAATTCTTAATTTTTTTAATTTATTGGCAAGAATGGAGCAGAGAATAAACAGAATGTGAGATTAGGTTCTGAATCAATATCCTTGATCATACATTACTTAACACATCTCAATCTTGGCTTCCTTTTCCCTTATAGACGCCACTGGGATCCTAGCATTGTTGGGGGCAGTTGTCATGATTTCCTTATTAATTCTTAATTCTAGTGGTTCTTCTGTCCTGAGTATTGTGACATTCTTCTAAAATCTATGCTTCTTTTCCTGACAGTGGTTATGTGTAATTCCGATGGAGCAAGAAGCATACATACAGACACTCTACATGCCTAAGAACTGTTTTATTGAAATCGGTGACCTCTAGGCCACCACTTGTGTGCCTCAAGTAGTATCCACATCTGGAAAGGAATCCATCCAGTGTCAAAAAAATGTTTTACTGTTTTAGAAAAAATACGTATGTCTATGCATTTGTATACTTTTTTCCCCATTGCAAATCTACTTGACCCTCATAGCAACCTCATTCAAATACCTGAATAAGATGGCAACTGGAATTTTTTTTTTAAGATTTTTATTTATTTGACAGAGAGAGAGTGATCACAAGTAGACAAAGAGGCAGGCAGAGACAGAGGGGGAAGAAGGTTCCCCGCCGAGCAGAGAGCCCGATGCGAGGCTTGATCCCAGGACCCTGAGATCATGACCTGAGCCGAAGGCAGAGGCTTCACCCACTGAACCACCCAAGCGCCCTGGCTACTGGAATTTTTTAAGATGTAAGACTCTTAGGTTAAGTATTATGTAGTAGGTTTCAAAGTAGAAATAAAAAATTAAAAAGCCACAGAGTTTTTTTCATTAAAGTTGACAAATATCAAGGAATACTAATCCAAGTTCAAGGAAGCATCATTGTTATCAAAAGTGACTCAAAGTGGGAACCTAGAGGGTGACAGTTTGCATAGGTATGTGAATGGTTTATGCATGTTCTGACTCTGTCACTGAAAGGTTTCCAGGTATATCTAGCCCTGGGTTTGCTCTCCTGTAAAAGAAGAGAATTGGTCTGGTGGGACACTGGGTCTCAAAGATGGTTATGGCCAAATCACCTGAATGAGTCTCAATCCCACTCCAATACCTGTGCTATGTGTTGAATTGTGTCCTTCCTCAAAGGTATGTTAAAGTGGCTAATAATGTGGTCTCATTTGAAAATAGGCTCAGTGCTAATGTAAGATGATGTCATACTGATGTAGGGTGGGGTCCAATCCAATGTAATGGGTGTCCTTATAAAAAGAGCCCAGAGTGGGGCGCCTGGGTAGCTCAGTGGGTTAAGCCTCTGCCTTCGGTTCAGGTCATGATCCCAGGGTCCTGGGATCGAGCCCCACATCGGGCTCTCTGCTTTGACGGGGAGCCTGCTTCCACCTCTCTCTCTGCCTGCCTCTCTGTCTACTGTGCTCTCTGTCAAATAAATAAATAAAATATTTTTTAAAAAAGAGCCCAGAGTCACACATGTAGGGGAAAGGGCCATGCTTCAGGCAAGAGTGGAGTGATGCTCCTGCAGGCCAGGGACCACCAGAGACGGCGGGCATCCACCAAACACAGGAGGAGTCCTGGAAGGACACCCGGACAGGATTCAGTGGGGGCAGGGCCCTGCCGACCCCTCGGCTTCAGATCTTGCCTCCACTGCTGTGAGACAATAAACTTCTGTCCTTCTAAGCCCCTCAGTCTGTGGCACTTGGTTATGGCAGCCTGGGGAAACTAATATCCCTACCAAGGACCTTTAGGAATCAAACAAGGCCATCTGTAATTTGAAAACTCCACCCTCCCTGGTGGTGAGTCTGTTAGGAGCCAGGTTTGGGACCCCTGGAGGGATAATCTCTGGGGTTCTGTTCAGAGCTCAGATTCTATAATGCACAGATGCATGTGTGTTGCAAACAGCAAAAACAAACAAACAGAAAGATAAATACATGTGTCAATGATGAAAGAAGGTTGAAGACTACGAGCACTTCATGACAATTGCAAAAGTTTCCCTCCTACTTAGGATAATGAAACCCCAAAGGAGGCTATTCTATTGTTGTTACCCCAGAAGTACAAGGCACTTGAAGGTCAATTCAATTTCATCCTGACAAACACATCTATTTGAACTTATTTGCTCTTGGAGATATGATGCTTATTCAGTTTTCAGTCAGTAAGTGTTGGGGTACTGTTTGTGACATATTTGCCTCATGATGGGTAATAGATCTTCTGTGTATGAACATCCAGTTCTTTTGCAATTGTCTGTGATGATTGATATTAAACTATCATTTCTTGGTCTGTGTCATCAAGTGCAAACTTATCTTTCATATTGCCAACTCCAGACGCTTCTCTCTCCTGCCTGGGTCTGCCCTTGAGACACAATAACGTGTGGCGCATGGCTCTGCAGCAGCATCAGGGGTCCGTGCCAGGCCCGGCACTGACAGAGCGCCCTGAGTGATGGCCGCAGCCTTCCAAAACCCACGAGTGGGGCCTCCATCTGTAGCCATACCAGACAACAATGACCCCTAACTCTACAGGACATCTTGTTCATCATTCCTGTAAGCTGTTCTTCTACATTTCTCTCTTTATTTTGTGTCTTCACTGTGGACTACCAATGGGAATCCTGTAGAAAATGCAATTCTCTGAGGGAAAAAAAAATGCAGAAGGAAGAAAAGAAGTACTCTTGAGCATTTTTCTCTCCTATCATATATTACTGAACAGAACAGGATTGGAAATACTACTCAAAAGTCATCAGGCACCTGAGAAACAGAAACGGAAGCTTACCTTTCCCAGCCCTGTCCACCCATGTGGTTTCAATATGCTTGGCAGGTGCCACAAACTTCTGTCTTCCTTGTCGGTGTGTGTGTGTATGTGTGTGTGTGTGTGTATTCATTTGTGTTTGTGTTTATTATCCCCAATTTTGCGTGACCTCTTGTCCACTCTAATAGGAATGCTTATATGGGAATTAACCATCCTGGTTGTATAACTGTCCTTTCTCAATCCTTTGCCTCACAAAAGAAGATTGCTTATTTTTTAGATGTGATTGCAGCAAATATATTATTTTCTATCTCTTCTATTGAAATTGATAAGATTAGTGTATTGGAGGCCTTCATTATAATATTAAAAAGGTTTGTTCATGAATAGATGACCTCCAGAATGTTGTAAGGTCTCTAAGATCAGGGCCTGCCATTCTTAGGCTTTGTACCTACCACATACATTTTCCCCTGAATTGTTTCCTTACAGGTGTAGTTATTCTGGGTTCTAAAAACAGAGTGAAGGAGGAGCATATACAGTTCTGTACTTTGGTGGTGCTCACTCCAAAGTAGTTGGGAACCAAGTTTCAGATGAGAGTCAAGACACCAGTGCGCAGAACTCGTAGATTACAGATACAATATAAGAAGTCTAGAGAGCCAAGGCTAAGAGGAATGGAGACCGTCTAAACTGAGGTTCCAAGCATATTTAGAAGTATAGAACCAGTTGGGAGAAGTTTAAAGTGAAAGAGAATGTGCAGGGACCTAAAGTCTGAGGATTGATGAGCTGGAATTAGGCAAGATGAAAACCTTACAGTCGCCCTCAAAGATCAGTGATGGTCTCATCCACGGGTTGACAATAGGAGGCCAAGAACCCCATTCTTTTTCCTTCTCCCAGACAAGGAAACTGAAAATCGGGAAAGAGACATGTCATTTTGGATAACGAGAGGTAAATGGTTTGGTTAAAAAGACCAAAGTAAAGCATAGAAATATTGAGTATATTATGTGTTATGGTTGTTGTTGTTTTAAACACACATAAAGAATTTCCTTGAAAGAATTTTATCCAAACTTTCAAGTCTAGTTTCAAATATTTAATAAAGTGGCTAATTACCCATTCTATTTTAAGAATTCCAAAAGCTAGGGCTCATATAATTAAGTGGGTAGACAACATTAAGGCAAAATTACTCAGTGGATTGCATTCATGTCCAAGCTTTAGGAGAATTTCACATACATAATTGAATGTAAGCAGTAGTTTTCGAGCTTACTGATATTTCTGCTGAAAGAAAAAGGGGTGGACACGACTTAACACGATTGTTGCTGAGTCAACAGGACATCTGCTCGCATCCGTCATGCCTCTTCACACTGAAAGGGTCAGTGACTGCAGTCAACAAAATGGCTCCATACCAATGTGAAAACCACCAATATGGTGCCTTAAATATTAAAAATTCTGTCCTTCCTGAGTACAGAGTAGCCCCAAGATGTGAAAATTAACCCTGAGGCATATTTTAAGACATTCAAAGACCACGAGGATTCAATATTCATTTGTCTAAGTACTCACAAATGTTATGCAGAATGATTACTTAAGCACAGAATATCTGCTTACCAAAGTGAAAACCTATTGGAAGCAACATTAAGATGAATAATTATGAGTTTTACTAGTGTTTTATGCGAGTTTAATTTTTATACAGTGAAATGTCAAATCCTAAGTGATCAGTTCCATAATTTTTTTCATGTGTATACTTCCACAGAATCAGCACCTATTTAAGAATATAGAGCATTTCTACTACCTCCAAAATAATTTTTATTCTAAAAAGAGGATAAACTGTGAATACTGGGAAGAAGAGGTGGGATTACACATCCAAAATTTTAAAAGAAATCAGTGGGAAAGCATAATTCAGTTTATAAATATTAGATTCACACATCATTTTCTGGTATGTTTTTCTGGTATGTGTAATGATGGTCTCCCACACCTCTCAAAGTAACTTAGCTACTGTTTTTACCATAACCCCTTAAAATTTTTAAAGACATTTTCCGGGTTATAAACAAATACATATTATTTGCTAAAGGAATGATTTCCCACCATTTCTCAGAATGGCTGTATTTCTTCATCAGCCTGCCTCACTCACCATTGATTCCTCTGAAGATAGAGATAATTGTAGTTGAGAGTATACTAGTGACACCTAGTGCTTATCCAATAAAAATGTCTGCATTTGAGAGAACATTTATTTTCTCATGGTTGGCTACTGTTAATCAAGTTCTTGTTTATGTGCAGAAAGTGACAATGATAATATAAGTGCTATTTCGTGC
This sequence comes from Mellivora capensis, assembly GCA_004024625.1. NCBI lineage: Eukaryota > Metazoa > Chordata > Mammalia > Carnivora > Mustelidae > Mellivora > Mellivora capensis. Next base: position 94,086 of record PISX010003876.1, read on the forward strand.
TGTTAAAGACAAAATGGATAACCTTCCAACATAACCTCTTAACATAATTAAAGCAAACAGATTTGACATTAACACTGCATTAAGAGCAAGAGCAGAGAATAAGAGGATCACAGAATGAGAAGGCATATGCTTGAATTGCATTTTTATTATTCATAAGCAGATATGAATGCCAAAAAGTTGTGGCATATTGGCTTAGTCCACTCATTAAGAACTAGTAGGTGACATGGGAGACAGAGGTGAGGTCCCATCACACAATGAAAAAAGACATAAATAAGGCTCCTTGTTATTAATGAGTCTGTTCTAAGATTTTCCATAACTTAGGTCAGATGCTGAAATGCGAGGAGCCCAGCAGACAAATGTAGCAAGACTTGTGCTGCAAGGCTTGTCACTTCCCTTTGATGGCCGAGTCTTCGTATCTTCTCTCTTGCTGTAGTCCAGGAAGAAGATCTCAGCTCTTGGTCCCACTGCCTTTGTGGAATAATAATCACAATAACAAGAAGCCACTCTACACCCAACCAAAGTATTCTCCATTCGTCAATCATTCCTGTTACACCACTGTTAGAAATTCTGTTCCCCTGATCCATCAAAATCTTGGTATAGTTTATAAGCTAAGCTATACTACAGATGACTTAGCACTTGGTCTTTGGTTGATGGTGGTGGAGCAAATGTGATTTTAGCAGAGGAAAGAACTGTGTTGAAGGTGAAGAGAGAGAATGCTAGATTAAATTTAAATTCAAAAACATATATTGCATAATTTTGCCAAATGTTAAGTCATACAACCATGTAGTCACTTTCATTCTTCTTAAAGTTGCCTCCATCAGCAAACATTATTAAGCATCAAGGATGTTGGGTACTATGATGGGTACTGAAACATTATATATATAGGCTAATGCATGATATATATGTATATGCATATATGTTAATGCATTATATATATGTATGTATATACAAATACATATACTGGGTTCTAGATTCTGGAGCTAAAGCAATAAACAGTCTAGGTAAGATGTCTTTCCTATGCAGGTCATACACTACTACAATACACAGATAGTATCTGTAATAACAATAATAACAAAGATAATTTTGGATAGTCAAAGTACAAAGAAGGAAAAACAAGGTGAGATAATGTGGTAATTATGGCAGAGGAATAAGGAAACATATTTCTACCAAGATATCCAGGGACTACCTCTGCAAGGAGGTGATGAAGAGAGCTGAATGAGAGCTGAATGAGAAAGCACATGAAGACATAGGAAAAATGAGGTCCTGGCAAGCGCAAAGTCCCAGAGGTAGGAATAACCTTGGTGTATTGAAGGAACAGAAAGAGAATCCATGTGACAGGAGAGGAGAACACCAAGTCCAAGTGAATGACTGGAATGGGCTCTTGCAGGTTGTTATGTGCTCAATGTTTGTGTTCCCCCCAAATTCGTATGTTGAAACATTGACCCCTAGTTTGATGGTATTTTAGAGGTGCTTTGGGAATGTGATTAAGTTTAGATTAGATCATGAGCACTGGCCTTATTTCCAGTCTCTCTCCACCAGCATGTACCAAGGAAAGGCTATGCTAGGACATGGCAAGAAGCCAACGGTCTACAAGCCAGGAAACAGGGTCTCACCAGAGACTGAATCTTCTAACACCTTGATGATCTTGGACTTCCCAGCATCTAGAACTGTGAGAAATAACTATCTGTTGTTTAGGCCACCAGTCCATGATATTTTGTTATAGCAAATATAATGGCTACCATATGGATAATAGGTACAAGGGACAAATATTGGGATCAAGATGGTCTCATGTAATTTACGATCTATCTGGGCAGGTAAGACACATGCATGATAAAAGCTAACATTCATAAAGAATATAGCCTACGTTATGAACATACTGTACCCTGAAAACTTGTTACTAATGATTTCCTCCAGTGGGTACAACAATTGCTTGTGCAGAATCACCTTAAGAAGTAAACCCTTAAGAATGACAAGTTAGTGGACTTGGAAAAGGGGTACCATGCTAGTCTACTATCTTTTGGGACCTTACACTATTATAGTTCTAGTCTCATACATCAAATCACTTGAGGTGTCACCTTACATGATTTAAGGCTGCAAAAGTTAAACCCACTCTGTCTCTAGGCATGGACTGGGTGTTTGAAGGACAGGCCAATGATTGTTTATTTCCCTGAAAACTTCCACAGCTAGGGACATAATGAGAAATACCTCTAACAACTTTGCTGAAAAGCTACCCAAAACAACATCAAAACTGGTTTTTGAATTTTTATGCTCTTTTCTGTATGATTCAAGTTGACCTTTCTTTAAGGAAACAAAGTCTAGATTTGGGTTTTGCTTTTGCTTTTGCTTTTGTTTTTACATTATATGTCATTTCCTAATGTTTAGGAACAGAACTGTACCTTCCACTCATTGTTCAGCTTAAATTTAGTATTCCAAGAATTGCTTCTGCTTTCTAAACACACACCCACACACACGCATGCACAAAAACACAGACCCAGCTATGCAGGTTCTAATCGCACTTCACCATCTGATCATTTATTAGCTTGTTTCTCTTATCTGGTTGTCTAATTAAATGGAACCCTGCTAGAATATGTATGTTGAATTGTACATTCCTATTTGGAATTCTAGATGGCAAGAATTCTTTCTGACCAGTGTTCTTCATTTATGTACTCAATACTGAGTGCTCAACATGGATGGATATCTCACTTGGCATGAATGGCAAAACTCCATATGACATAGCCCCTGTCCTTAAGAGCAGCACGTTGTCACGGAGAAGCATACCAGGGCAGAGACAAAGCCTAGCTGCCTACTTACATACCAAAGGGGGGGAAAGGTGTTATAATAGTGGTGGATGATGGTGGGGGGGGGAGTTGTCTACGGATAATATTTTGGGTTTGATTGCATGATTCACTTCAAATTCTAAAAATTCCCATTCGATCTTCTGATTCCTTGTTCATGTGCCTGTTCAGTCTAAAACATGTTCCTTCCAAGACCGTTCTAGGCACAAGGTAGGCAAACAGAGTAGTGATCATCATAGAGCTTATGGTCATACCATTCCTCCCTCCCTCCCCACATCAAAAGCAAGGAGTATTTATGGTACATACTCAGTACATCTAGAATTTATCAAGTGAAATGCAAGGCTTTTAATAGGAGTATCTAGACAGATATTTGAATGATGCCTCTCAATTTTCTAATTTGTTAATGAAAGGGATCAAAGTTATTTGCCCAGAGTGACTTGATATTTTTCTTGAAATTTGTAACAAATATCTATGTAAAGCTTAGTGTATAATATGGGCTCTTCCATGTGTAGGACGGAAGCTCATTTAAAGTTCAGGACAACCCAGTGTTCCCGGTAGCATCCTCTATCATACAGATAATGAGACTAGTCAAGGAGAGATCTGAGGCGGAGCCCACTTTTGAATCTAGGCAGTCTAGTTCTGGAGTCCACGCTCTTGGCCACTACACTGTGCTGGTTCACTTACCACGCTGGTCTTTGTTACACTGTCAGCTCTTGAATCCATGCATCCATTCAGCAAGCATATTCCTTTCCATATGTACCACCACCATTCTTGTCAGACCCTCACTGTCATGTGCTCATGTCAGTGGAATAACCTTCTTTCCTTCCTCCCAGGCTTTAATTGCTGACATCACCCCAGGCTGGGTTCTTGGTCTTGCATTTTTACCTCTTTACATTCTCTCCCTTGGAGAACTTCCCATTCAGAGTATTCTGTCTTCTGGTTCCAACCTTATACCTCAGTTTCCCTTTTCAAATATTCTGCCCCAAATATCCCTTGCCAACACAGCATGGAACTTTCTAACCTGGACTCTGTTCTTGCTTCTGTGTTGCCTGGTCTCCACAAGCTCCATCTCTCCACTTATGAAAATGCTCTCTCTCTACAGCCAGTCTCCCAAGAAGCCTTTGCTCCCTCCCAGTTCACTGTGTTCCTTCCATCCCTCCCATCCATATTCCTGGGGACATGCTCCCAGCACCTCTTTTTTTCATATCTAGGCAGTACCTTTCAGTGGTTGGGAACAGAGGATCTGCAACCAAGCTGCAGGGACTCATAACCTTACTCTGAAAACTTTGCTAAGTTCTGTCTTATCCATGAAATAGGGATAATGATAGCAAACTCATGGAATAGATACCAGGATGATTGAATTAACTAATACCTTGATAGCTTAAGGTTAAGGCATAGGTTAAAAACTGCCTGGAACAGTGAATACTTATTAGCTACTACTACTTAACTATATATAGACCCTTGTAACATCTCTGATGATAATATTTAACTCCTAAGAAGTTTCCTGTGCCTCATCAGTCCCTATCTCATTTTCCATGCCATTGTTTCCCATTTGCTGTCATCATGTTCCTTTTTTTTTCATTTTTTATAGATTTTAAAAAATTTTTATTTTATTTTTTGTAGGCTCCACATCTAGTGAGGGGCTCAAACTCACAATCCCTAGACCAAGAGTCACGTGCTCTACCAAGTAAGCCAGACAGGCACCCCTGTCATATTGTGTTTTTTTTTTTTAAGATTTTATTTATTTCTTTGACAGAGGGAGATCACGAGTAGGCAGAGAGGCAGGCAGATGGAGAGAGGGAAGCAGGCTCCCCGTTGAACAGAGAGCCCGGTGCGGGGCTCGATCCCAGGACCCTGGGATCATGACCTGAGCTGAAGGCAGAGGCTTTAACCCACTGAGCCACCCAGGCGCCCCTCATCTTGTTTTTATTAACTTTGTCCACTGTATTGTACTTTCTTATCCTAATGCCTGAACCAGATCTAAAATTAGACCCAATGGATTCAACTTCTTACCTGCTTTTCTGAGGCTTTCACTTGTCCTGTATTCAGACCAAGTTTTCACCTTGTTCTCTTCCTTTGCACTTTTCCACTGACACAACTGAATCTTTCTCCGCATTATCCCTCCAGTGTCTTGACCCTTGCAAGGCACTCTCCATAATCTCCTGCATTTATTCAACTAGAATTTTAAAACATTGTAAGAAAAGAACTGTACCCCTTCTTTCTTTGTATCCCCCCATTACATAGTAGGTGCTCCAAAAATATGCATTAAGTAAATTAATGACACAAAAAAATAAAGATGTTCATTGCTTATCATTATTTTTCAGCTTTCAAGAGAAGACAATTTAGGTCAGTGAAATTTGACAAGCACCTGTGAAATCATATTTTAAGTAGCTTCGAAGAGATAGCCAGAACATTTCATTTGATGTGACATATAACAGAACTTTTCCCTCCTATGAGCAATAACACTTAAAAGAGACTTTATTTCATTAGTAGGGAGAGGTTTGTTTGCTTATGGTTCCTGGAAGATGAGAATTTGATATTTATTCTCAGGCAATTGGAAAATTGATTCAACCCATTTAGGAGTTTAACAATGGATTCATAATAACTCTCCTCAAAGAGTACAAAAGAACAAGTACATCAATTAATCAATAGTACATTTAAGAAGAAAAAGAACTCAAGATCAAGGGAATCTCAAGAGACTGTTGAAGAAAACTCTCTTTTCAGAGAATTAAATCATAAAGTATTGCAGAGGGGCAGAGGGTACAAAGCAAATCCAAAGTCTTCCCTTAACTTTGGGACACCTATTTCAGGGAGGGGCCTCAAAACTCCTTCCTGTCAGTGAAAGATCAAAATGGCAATCCTGCTCAAAACTGGATCATTGAAAATCTATTTAATTTAATCCTGTGGTCAGCGTCTGATGTCTCTTTAGAGCAATTCCAGGTCCCCACAAAATACAAAGCCTTCTCTTGGGGCCAGCTAGATTCATAGATGGAAGAGTGAACCCCGGTGATGGAAGGCTAGTTAACAGAAAAGTCTGAATGGGTGTCTTACAGTGAGTGTCTCCCATGGAAAAACAAGGAGTTTGCCTCCTTTCTGGTTTCTTTTCAAAGAAACACCAGCAATCCAGATGACAATCTTTCCATCAGCCATTATCAAGACTTAGCTCTGATCAATATCCAGAAAATTCCAACTCTGACAGGTTCTAGTTTTATCCAGCTTCATCTCCCTTCTCCTGGTTAGATGAGTAACTAGTCTTTCAGTAGGGTAGCTTAACAGAATAAGACCTCAGGTAATCAATGGGTGTTATTTTTTTTGTCCAAATAAGTGAACACATTGTTTTCCTCAGGCATTCACCCAGCCATCTTCTTAGGGTATCAGAAGAGGTGGGGTAGAATGAGAGAAAAGGAAAATAAATATGTTAGAGTTTCAAATCCATGTGGAAACTAAAGAAATTGGCCAATATTAAAAGGTTAACTACCTTCTAATGTTCACTTGACAACAGAAACATGCGGAGAATATACAATTAAGGAGACCTCTTTGGAAATACATGGATTCTTTACTAGAGTTGTAAGTGTATATTCTAAAAGAATTTAAGTTATAGTAAAGTAGCTGAAGTAGCTATTTTAGAAGTTCATGCAAATGTAATGATAATTGTCAAGTTTTAAAAATATAATATAGAAAAAAAACCCTTCTCTCCTTTAAAAGAAGTAATTTAGATATAAATCCAGTAAAGCTACACTTGATTAAAAACTGATTTTGGAAGATTTTTTTTCTAAAGTTAATAAGACTATAATCACTAACCCAGAAAACAATATTATATTAAGGATAGTAGGATTATTAAGCATGAAGTTCACTAAGTAGAAAAAAAAAGCTTCTAAATATAACTCCCTTGGAAAATGATTTCAACCTTCAAATGCTATCTTTCACCTGCTATTTCATTCATTCATTTATTCCACAATACTTGTTTTCAATCTATTCTAGAGAAATAGGGAAGAGACGTCTATCTATGCCTTAACTTTTTTGAATATACTTTATTTTTTTAGAGTAGTTTTAGATTCACATCAAAATTGAGTAGAGAGTAAGAAGATTCCCATGTCTACCCTGTCTCCACTCCCACCCAAACTACCCCACTATAGTCATCCCATATCACAGTGGCACATTGGTTACAATCGGTGAGCCTCCAGTGACATGTGATTATCACCCAAATTATGTTTTTATTTTCATGTTCCTTTTTTCCCATATAATAACTTTTTTAGCTATGAATTAACCATCAGTTATGATGATAGATAGATAGATAGATAGATATCACATTTTTCAGCCTTTCCTGTAGATGTGGCCATGTGACTCAAAATAGGCCAACAAAATAGAAGAGAATAGAACAAAATAGAAGAGAATGTGACTTATAGCAGTTTTCAGGAGGCTTCTCTAAAAGGCAGAACAAGTGTGCCCTTAGCTTTTTCTTCAGCCCATCCTTCTGCTTCCTCTGGAGTGCAAAAACCGTCATGGTCCTCAAGGTCAGAGTCATGCATGGCAGATCTACAACATAGAAAGAACCTGGATCTTTGAAGACTTCTTGCAGCAGAACTTAGCTATATCACCAGGCTGTTTAGAGGAAAGAAAGGTAAATTTTATCTTATCTAAAGCAGTATTATTGAGGGTATTCTAAAACACATATCTACTACAAACTAATACAATAAAAAAAAAAACAAAGTACTATTCCCAGGGCACCTGGCTGACTCAGTAGGTAGAGCTTGCAGCTCTTGATCTTGGGGTTGTGAGTTCGAGTCCCACATTGGGTATGGAAATTACTTAAAATAAAATCTTTAACAAAGTACTATTCCCTGTCGATGATGAAATATAGATAAAGTCTAGCCCTTGTTCCCACAATTTCTCTAGTATCCTAGAGAAAATAAGATATATAAATGAATGGGCTATAATGGTCTTATAAACTGAGTCTTATAGAGTATAGAAGAGAAAAAAATAATTTAGGGGAGTGAAAAAGGGTAATTTTATGGACAAGATAACTTGAAATTTGTGTCAATGTCATATTAGGAAGGGGAAAAAAACTGAATGTTTTGGGAACAGAATGAATTAACAGAAGCCCAAAGAAAGACATTTGAGAGAGCCAAAAGTGATCTCTTTGGCCAGAGAGACATGAGAGACAAAGGAAACCAAGGCAAGTAGATTGAGGCTGTTTATAAAAATAATGTCAGGCAAATAATTGTGTTTTTAGGGAATAGAATTCACTGAAGTCTTACATTAGGAAATCCTTTGGTTGTAATGTCAGAAGGTCAGGACAGGGGCAGTGAAAAGAGTGGAAGAGACAGTGTTCCTCTCCCTGCAATGAGATGATGGCATTAAAAAGGAAAGAAAAGGAGAGATAAGTGTTGGAAAGGATCCATCTTTCAGACTTGGCAACCGATTATGAAATGCGAAGAGAAATAAATTTAAAAGCCCAGATTTTAAGCCAGATGACAGCTCAAGGTGTAGTCCATTAACAGAAGCAAGGCAGTTAGCAGCAGGAAGCTGTTTGATGGGGCGGATATGATAAGTACTGTTGGAGGCTTTATGTGTTTGAGGTGCTGGAAGGAAGACATGTCCATCAAACCTTTGGAAATATGGGCTTTAAAACAGGAGAAAGTTTCAGGCTAAAGATACTGATTTAGTAGTTTTAACCTAAAAGAATGGTTGCTATTAAAAAAAAGTGAAAAGTTTTGACATTGATGGGTCCCAGCTGGCAGTGATGCGGGCAGACCTTCAGTGCTTGGGGACACCCCTGTCCATTCCACCATTGGTGAACAGCTGTAGTAGGTCAGCCTACAGCCCTGAAGTAGAGGAGAAGGAAGAAAGGAAGGAAGGAAGGGGGAGGAAGGGAAGGAAGGAAAGAAGAAAGAAAAAGAAAAGAATGTAGATCTAATGTGTTGATAGAGAGGTAATAAGAAGGACCCCTGACAATTTGTTTTCTTCAATCAGCTTTTTCGTTCCTATAGTAGGAGGAAGTGGCAATTCAAAAAGACTCATAAGTAAGGAGTAATAAAATTACTCCCACTGGTGGCAGCAAATAAAGAGAGGGATGAGGATTTATCTACTGTTTACATTTACTGGAGAATCCTAAAACTGATATTAGTTGGTTAAGATTGAAGTTAGCAAAACCCTGACAGTCTATCTAGGCCATCACCAGCAACCTTAAAGTTCAGATTAAACATGTCTTTTGTGTTTGCTTAGACACTTCTGCAACATCTTTTCAGTCTGGTGACTAAAGCCAAAGAAAAAGAGCAATGTGAGTGGGCCATCCCAGCAGTTCAGAATGGGATATGTGTTTGTGCAAGTGCATACTTGTGTGTGCATAAGGTCTATGTGTCTGAAATGGTCCACATTGTCCAATGGAATCCCTCCTCTTAAACCTGCCCCTTCCCAGTATTAAAATTGAACAGCAGCTCTGAGTTCCATTCATCCTAATGGAACTAAAATATCAAGGTGAACTTACTTACTGTTGTTTCTTTTTGTAGTCTACTCTCCGAGGCCAGAGATTTTCTTCTTCTTTGGAATTCACTCCTAGGCCCTCTTCTTACTCTATTCTCTCTGCTTGGACAATCATATTTACTTCCCATTGCTCCCATTATCACCCAAGGACCAACAACCTCATGTTTCTATCTCCAGTCTTGATTGCTGGAAAAGGGAAGATATAAATGCTTAGTCTGCATTTCCAGTTTGATTTGCCAAAGACTCACAGATTCAACATATCCAAAACAATCCAGCTCTTGGTTTCCCCACGCTAAGCTTACTCTTTCTTCCCCTCTCCCTCATTCCAATAGGTGACCCCAGACTAGGAGTTATTCTTGATTCCTCCTTGATTTTTGCAGCCAGTGGACAGCGGCAAAAATTGCTATTGGTGCTATCTCCTAAATCTTTCTCATTCTATCCATTGTATCTCCCTCCAGCAGCCCACAGTTCCAGCCACCATCGTCTCTCAGGAAGAATACTCAAAAAGCCGCTTAAATGGTTTGGCTGCACCCATTATCATCTTCTCCCAGTTCATTTGGTGTAAGATAGCTGGAGAACTCATTTTAGAAAACAAGATTTGTCCCTCTTCCATGCTAAATACTTTCCAGGGGTTTTCTATTCCTTCTTGGATAGAAAAGACACAGTCCATAATCTGGAATATGTCCTTTGAGGTTCTGCATGATCAGGTTGCTTCCTATCTTTCCTGCCTTGGTTTGCTCTTCTCTCTATACTCCAACATTATTGGTCTTTAAAAAAATTTTTCTCTGATGGGCCATTCTCCTTTTTTTGCCCCGGGACCGATATATATGCTGTCATATAATTTTTCTCTCTTTCCCACTTACTCTGCCTTTACTTATCTAGTGCCTCCTTTATGGTCAACACAAATTTCATTTCCTTGGGGAAGTATTTCTGAACTCTACAGTACAATTTCCTCTCATATGCTTGCACAGAACATTTCTCCTACATAGAACTCAATAAAATTGTTTGATGACTCTCTTCCCTACCAGGCTGCAATCTGTCTTGTTCAGTGCTGTGGATCTAGCAACCAGCACATTTTGAGTGAAGAAAAGAGAAGAAGCAAGTAAATGGTTTTAGGAAACTCTTGCAGGCTTGAGTTAACATTTCAAACCCATTTTTTTTTCTTCTGGCAGAGTAGCAATTATCATCAAATAATAGCTCCACTCAGATTTGTTTATCAGATGAGCAGAAAGCAACATGTGGAAGAAAAGTGACACAGCAGGATAGCAGGGGGTTTTGGTGGCAGAACAGAAGGTAAATGTTAGAAATATAGGACACTGTGCTGAAAGGAGGCCAGGGGATGGTGGACTCTGCAAAACAGAACACTAGGGAAAAGGGGAGATACAGAAAACAATTTTGTATCCGTCTTGGAAATAACTTGGGGCTCTAGAGTCAGAAAGACTCTGAGCTAAATCCCAGCTCTGCCATTTACAAAGCAATTAATGAATCTGTCTGAGTTTCCATTTCTTTACTGTGATTTGGAATGATAAAACTGCAAAGAAAGAGAGTACAGATTACTTCTTTTCTAAAGAGCAGGGAAATTCTTGGCATACAGCAAGTCTGAATTGTCAGTTTCTTCCTTCTCTAACTCCAGCAAGACACGCACTCCACTTCCTTTCCGTTTACATTCAGTTGATCGACGAGTCAAACTCGCGGCACATACCTTTCATGTAAATTGTGCATCGGCCAGGGTCTCGTTAGAATACATGAACCATGCCGTGTAACTCAGGAGAGTACTTGATCTGAGGGGCTAGTTAAAATAGTACTAAGAGAGAGCTGAAAATCTAAACAGAGAAGGTGAGGGGAGCAACAGGTGAGCAGGAACAGGGTGCTGCTGGCACCCTTCTATCTAGGGAACCAGAGAGCAGGAACCCCGGGAACGTGGCCAGCGGGGAAGCAGCTGCTGACCACTGAAGGTGCCACTCAAAGCAGAGACGAGGGGAGAAGTACTCTGACCCCCTCCAGCCTCCTGCCACTCTCCCACTGGCCAAACCTAACTGCAGCCAGTGGACAGCGGCTCCTGGGAAATACCGCTTGCCGGGCGGACCTCTGGGACTGAAAGCAGAGAAAGGAAAATGGATCTGAGTAAAAACAGGCAAATGACTGGCACGAATGGCAAGGAAGGGCAAGCAGAAGTGAGTCCGTTGAACCCTTAACCAAATAGGACCACCCTGTTAGGTGCAATCCATCAGACCATCTCAGGCCAGATGACAGATCATAGTAATTTTCACTCGCTGGGCTTTCCACAGCCTCTTCAGAGGGTAATATGGCGTGATGGACAGAAAGCAGGCTTGGGAGGAGACAGTTTTGGTGTGTCAGATTTAACATGAGGAAGGGTCAAAGGAGAAAGCAAGTTTCTCGTATTCTTTCCACTCTTCTCCCCAAATCAGTAATCACCGATTCTCAAACTGGTAAAAATCTTCTAGAAGTTGTTGCTGTATATGCAAATAGATACCCATACAGACATAAAACCTAAAAAAAAAAAAGCAACAGAATGCTAAAGACACTGTTCTGAAACTTTTTTCTACTTCAAAATATACCTTTGACCTCTTCATATCAATACGTAATTTTGTCATTTTAATGACTGCATATATCCACTGTATGCTCAGATAATAATTCATTTAATGGATCTCATATTAGAAGTTATTTTTGGTATTTCTAATCTTTTTTTTAATTGAAATAGGTTTGGAAAGAACATATCTGTATAAATACCTGCAGGGTAAAGCTCTAAATGTGGAATGGCTGGGTCAAAGGGTGAGATGTCATAAATTTTAATAGATAGTGTTACCACAAGGCATTCCCAAATTTACATTCTCATCAAGATTAGATGGAGAACCCTTGTCCTACAGCCTGGACAACACAGTGTTTTCTTCTTTTTAACTACATAAAATACACACAAACCCAAATTGCATTATTGCTTAATAAGGAAATCAGATTTCATTATTTTTTTTTCATGCCTTTAATTATTGGGTAGGTTTAACATTTACAAGTACTTTGGCAATATTTATTTTTCTGTGAGCTGCTAATCCATATTCTATAGCAATGTTTTGACTAGATAGCTTTTTAAAATCTGCTTGCTGATTTATAAAATATAATAAAATTTATCCTAGTCATTAGGTATTGCCATTTTTTCCCCTCATTTGTTTTAGGCTTTTGAACTTTTCTGTTGTTTGCCATGCAGGCATTTGCCACTTACAAGCTCTGGAGTCTTGAGCAAGTAAATGAAATTAAATTAAATTAGCCTCTCATTAACTTATGTTTCTGAAAATGGGGAATAACAGTAGGCTACTCCTGTTTGTTATGAGGATCTCTGAGAATGTATGTTTGCATTTTCTTTGCATGGAACACAAATGGCCATTTTTATTGTTAACCATTCTTTCATGGTATGTCACCTCATTCAAACTACATAACATCTTTCTGAAATGGGTATGGCAAGTCTCAATATTTTCATTTTACAGATTGAGAAGCTAAGACTCAGAAAACTCTTTTGAATCCATTACAATCAGACAACTCTAAAGATTTAAAGATGCAATTCTTGGTCTACAGACTTCAAAAATAAACACACCACTTTACCTTTGCACTTTCTAGTGGTTGCATGTGGAGACCAAAAGGAGAGATCTGCAATTAATGAAAAGGAATGTTCTATCAGGACTAATAGGTGGTTGAGATGGGAGCAAAATCGACTCTGTGGGAGGCCTTCTCAGATTTGTTTCAAATTAACATGCTAACTAAGGGACAAAGACAGTAATCTTTCTGGCTGTGAGAGTGGTAAAGGGGAGAGAAAGTGGTTATGAGCTCTTTTAAAAGGCCTCTTATAGCCTTATCCTGCCTTCAGCTCCTGGATACTGCCTAAAACAAAAATTCAAGTCTTCATACAAACAAAAAGACAATTATTTATTGTGCACAAATCTACTCAACCAAACTTTATGCGGACTAATAACTCTAAGAAACAGGATATTTGAATACAAAGGAAAAAAGATATTCTCCAAAAATATCATGTTGGAATATGCAATAGTATCCTCATAGCTTTTCATCTGCTATTCAGGGAAAGTTACCTGTGACATAAAAGAAAATTTAACAATGAAAGTTGATCATGTAGAAAGAGCTAACGTATAAATAAAAATGGAAATGCCTAGCACATAGGCCATTATCAGTAAGCCAAATGAAAGTTAAAGCATTTCAAATATCCTGGGGACTCCAGTTGCTCTAATAAAATGGAAATGCTTCCAGACACACTTGCTTAGAGAGATTATTTCAAGGTTTACAGATGCAAAGCATTTTAGTTTCAGAAGCAAGAATGGGAGCCTGAATCAGATGAGACTAATAGCAAGTTCATCACTTCTGAAACCGCACACAGACACTAAAGATTTTTTTTCTCACAATAATTTTAGGAGGAGGTCAGCCCTGTGGCTCTCTGCACTGGAGAGAGACACAGCTATTGAAGTATTTGGAAGGTGAGGCAATGTATGGCACCAGCCATCAAAAAGAGGAACCACAGCCAGCAGGCGTTACATGGTTCTCAGAATATCTTTGAAGGCAAGAGCACATCGCCATTATGGTCCCTTGCACGAACTCACCCGGAGACACATCACCCTGGAAAAGTGTTCTCTGTTGTGGAGTTTACAACTACGGCTAGATATTTTTAAAAATTCAAAATGTTGTGGCACCTGGGTGGCTCAGTGTTTAACCCACTGCTTTCGACCCTCTGCCTTCGACTTGGGTCATGATTCCAGGGTCCTGGGATGGAGTCCCACATTGGGCTCTCTGCTCAGCGGGGAGCCTGCTTCCCTTCCTCTCTCCCTGCCTGCCTCTCTGCCTGCTTGTGATCTCTGTCAAATGAATAAATAAAATCTTTTAAAAAAATTCAAAATGTTATGGAGGAAATAAACTTTAAGCAATAAAAGACCTGAAGCCGTTCAGTCAAGGAACACATTCATATATTTTAGGAATACATTTCTCTGGCCAAACATCAACCTGAGTTTGCCAAGAGGCAGGAATATCTGTAAGACGGGGTGAGGTAAGGAGTTTCTTTCTTTATTTTTTTTTATTTTTATTTTTATTTTTTTTTAGATTCTATCTATTTATTTGTCTGAGACAGAGCAGAGCAAGTGAGAGAGAGCACAGAGGGGAAGAGGCAGGCAAAGGGAGAAAGAAGTTCCCGGAAGAGCAAGGAGCCTGATGCGGAACTCGATCCAGGACCCTGGGACCATGACCTGAGCCAAAGGCAGATTCTTCACCAGCTAGGCCACCCAGGTTTCCTGAGGTGAGGAGTTTCAATGCAGACCTGGCCTAGGGAGATCTTGAACTGGTTCTGTTCTGTGTAGACAAACACACAAGTACCTCAGATGCTTTCCCTTCTGTATCATGTCTACTCCTCCAGAGGCCAGGGACTTTCTGCCTCTGAGGGGATCATTAGTGCTTAGACTGCTGAAAGAAGGGTGGTTCACATAATCTGAGTCTGAGGGCCAAATCTATGGGCACAGATGGCACTGTTATTGGATGACAAGCTGTCAAAGCCTGGTGGAAGGTGTTCCCCCTGATGCCGAAGAGAACAATGCTAAACTTGCCTACTTGATACCAACAAAACACCAAGCTCTCTGGAGTGGAAATATGACAGTCTGTGAGTGATTTCGTGGCTTCTACATGGCTTTTGGGAACTGTGGACACAGGATGATTATTCGACTTTAGAGGAGGCCAGTCCCCGGGGGCAATGTCCCTCCTGCCAGTGTGGTCACTCAAGTCTGTTTCTCCAGTCTCGGCACCACTGACTCCTGCTCATGGTGCAGTCTTCTGCCTTCTTTCATTGTCATCCAGATTCTTTGTTTAGACTGCTGTCATGATAGCCATGATTTCAGCCACTCCTCAAGACACCATCTTTATGTCCTGACTTAAGTGCTAGACCTAAAGGGCAAGAATTTGATTATTCCAATTTTTATTTCTCTCTGTTTCTTTCCCTGAGGAAGTAGTTACAGGACATGAAATTTATGGGATGGAACAGGGCCAGGAATGTCATGAGAAAGAGGAAACTACCAGGATTCAAAAACACAATGGCTAATACCCTGCTCTATACCATTTTAAGAATTTGCTGGAATATTTGCAATTGAAACTTAGAGCCCATAGTGGACCATTGACCCTTCCCATTTCATCACAAGCTTCTAACAGATTCTACTTCAAAGGTAGCATGTATTAGCATTATGGCTTCAAATCTATATGCATCCTCATGCAAGCATCATGTCGGAGAGAGTTGGATGGAACTAGTTCTGTCCCATGGTTCTTGTTACAACAAAGCAGTAAGACAAGAGAGGGCCATCGTCTGGATACTTTGTGCTTTTGAAATGAAAAAGGAAGGTTGCCTGTAATAGGCGTTCTCACCAGAGAGCAGCCACAATGCCAGTTGGTCCTCAAGCTTTTGATAGTTCCTGACTGTGTCTAACTCTCCTGCTGAGTTCCTGTCTCAGGCTCACATATTAATATTAACTCGGGCTACAATGAGGCAGATTTCTCTTGTTGGGAGACAGCATTTTGATCTGTGCACTTTATCATTAAAACGTTCCCTGAAAGCCTATCCTGAAGCATTCCCCAAATCATGTTCCATAGACTCCTGGTATCCAGCGAGACGTAAAAATGTGTTGCACAGATAAAAGGGATCTGTACTCAAACTACCCTGCGATATTCTGCAAACTTTACCTCTTATCATAAAGATTCTGAATTCAATTAACATATAAAAGGTTCAGAGAAAAACTACATGAAAGAAACCTGTCTAACTTTGATAAACCCACTATTTCTCAAACTTTGCAAATACGATCTTGGTTTTATTCATCTAATATCAATGAATAGCACATGGCGCACATTTGAAAAGGCTGCTGTATTCACATGACATAATTTATTCAGATATTTGATTCCACACATCTTTTCCAGTAGATAGAGAATCTATTTCCATTTAGGGCAACATCATACAATATTTAGAAGCATAAAAATATTTTTAATTGATGAAAATTTTTTACATACTAAATTCAGAACTTCAGGTGGCCCTTGGAACAACCTGGAAAACTAAAGTTTGAACACTGCGGCACCATTAAAATTAATTTGTATGGACATCACTATCATTATATGAGTCATTGACCTTCTTCAGGGTAAGAGATCCAGATAGTAAGGAGGTAGATCCAGGTGAGTCTGGAGCAGATGAGCCACATAGAATTGGGTACTCAGACCTTTCTGCTCAGAACCAGATTGTGAGGTGTTGACCCATGAAGCCCAAGGGCAATGCAAGACAAGGGAGGAGTTGTTAAGGCAGTCAGGAGCCAGAGGAACTCAGTGACTAGAAAGCAGTTAAGGCAATAGAACAAATTCTGGGATCTTGGAAAAGCACAGATACCAAAAGATTAGACAGAGGAGGGGAAAAGACATATGGGGGCAAGGGTGCAGACACACAGGCAGACAGACTAGAGAGGAGGCATGAACACTAATGAGAAAGACCTTGCAGCAGATGTCTGCTGTAATGAATAACTTACCAAAAAAATCTCAACCCCTTCTTCTTGGGACAGATGAGCTTTGCAGGCAGGGGCTAGTGCAAAGTCTAAAGGCTATAACTAGCTGTTGAGTGGTTTATCTGGGTAGAGGAGGAAAAACAAAATGAATGTAAGGGCAGCATCTCCGTGGTAAGGCAGGAATCATCTTCATGTTCACCTGAGTTTGGAGGAAGAAGGATTTGACCAATTATTATGATCATATGATCCATTTTGTAGAAATCCCCTTCAGTATCTTATGATCTTAATTCCAATTTGATCTTTCTTCATTTACAAAACAGTAATAGGTTATGTGGTAGAAACACTATCGATGAGCTGACCAATATGCCTGTCATGTAGGTCTTCTGTCAGAGATGACAAATTAATGATTTAACATATTAATAAATGTCTAATGCCAATAAATATAAATTTTAATAACTATGAAGAATCAAAATTTGAGCTTACATTATTATGCACAAGAATTAAATATAAAACATGGAGAATTTGTCATTTACTGATAAATGTACTATAATTGATTTCAATGAATTGAGTGATGCTTTATTTTTTATTTTAGTAAATTTCATTTTTACTTTAGTACAGCCTTTGAGTCTAACCCTCAGATCACTATTAACACAAATTAAGAAGTGTGGTACTTGCCATGTTAACCTTTCTGGGGATTAAAAGCTGCACATAATAGGTCACTGCAATGGCTTTGCATTAGCCTGAGGGGATATAATGGGTACTATTTGGAATGGATTGATCCTAGGGTCTCTCCTAATCAATAATTTATTGATGTCCTGCTCTAAGAGTTTAAAGCATACTAACCATGTTACTGGAGAGCTTATGTTAGGTGGGTTACTAAGATTTTGAAACTAGGAAATAAGGTCCAATATGATTTTTCTAAAGAATATATTGCATTTGCAAAACCATAGCACATTTCAATGAAAACATATGCAGACCTATTTAGATAAGGAAAAGAATCCGAAAAGGAATATAGGGTGTTGAAATAATGATTAATCATAAGTGTAGAAAGACAATGTATATGTATAGTCAACATGATACCAGACAGATTAATATGATTAACTTATATAAATAATCTCAAGGTCTCTCATAACAGGACTGTGAGAATTAGTTATGAGGAGACTTTGGAGAATGATCAAACATATGATCTGTATAAAAGTGACAACCTTAAAGAGGTGGAAACTAAGACCTGATAACACATTCATTGGCACATAGTATATTCTTCGTTGGCGTCTATTGATGTTATAGCTGTTAGGATTTGGTCAGGAAGACAAAAGTCCATGCAGGTCAGACATAAAGAAGTTTATCAGAGGAAATGTGGACTTAAACAACTGTTGGAATAGTTGGAAGGGCAAGGTCAGGGAAGCCACCGCTGGTGATCTCAGCCTGAAACACAGAAGAGAATGGTTTTCCACACTAACGAGGCAGATGAGCTGAACCTCTCAGGCACCCATCCCTTTGCCTACAACTGCCTTCAGAACAATTATTTCTCTTCCACCTTCCAAATCTAACGGGAAGACTTCTCCTTGTCAAACTCTGCCTGGGCCATGTGAAGAAAGGAGTTCTGGGGAAGATAATTCTCGCCCTAGAGAAAGGTGATGGTATGATACAGAGCTTACAGCAACCCAACACAATTCTATATGTGAAGACCCTAAGAAGAAAGGATAAAATAATTTGTGTATTTAGCCTAGAAGAGATGTAATATGAGAGATTTTTCACAGAATTTTTGACCTCTTGGGAAGCCAGGTTAAAATTCTTAGCCAAATCAGTTTGTGGATGATTGAGTCAACAGTTGCCACAATAGTAAGAAAGAACCTCAATATTTCAGGACTACAATAACAAGCATTATGTCTTGTCTCTGTATCAGCATGTTAGCTGGGGCAACAGTTCTAATCTCAGCTGGGCTTGGGAATTATTTCCAGGTTGGGTTCAGATTCAAGTCTTCTCCACATGTTGCTCATTTTTAAGAGCTACTTAGGGCAGGCAGATTAATGGTCCCTCAAAGATGTCCATGTCTTCCTCCCTGAAACCTATGAATATGTTATATGACACAGGGGAATTATGGTTGCAGAGAGATTTAAAGTTATTAATCAGCTAACTTAGCAATGGGAAAATTACCCAGAATTATCCTGTGTTATCTGGGAAGGTCCATTATCATCAAGGGATCTTGAAAAGTAGAAGGTGGAGGCAGGAGAGACAGAGAATCAGGAGATCCAGAGAACAGCATGGGGAGCACTTGGCCCAACTTTCCTGGCTTTGCAGATAGAAAAGGAAGCTACAAGCCAAGGGCTGGGAGCAACCTCCAGAAGCAGGAAAAAGGCATGGAAACAAATTCTCCCTAGAGCTGCCAGAAGGAATGCAGCTCTGCCAACACCTTGGTTTTAGCCCAGTATGACCGTGTTGGAATTCTGAACTGTACAAAACTGTAAATAGTGGGCACCTGGGCGGCTCAGTTGGCGAACCATCTTCCTTTGGCTCAGGTCATGATCTCAGGGCTGTAGGACCGAGTCCCGTGTCCGGCTTCCTCCTCACTGGGGAGGCTGCTTCTCTCCATCCTTCCTCCCTGCTTGCTTGTTCTCTCTCTCTCTCTCTCAAATAAATAAAAATACTTTTAGAAAAGTAAATGGTAAATTGGTATTGTCTTAATGCATTAAATTGGTGGTAGTTGGCTATGGCATTATAGTGTAACAGAAACCTAATACACTACCCAAGGCTCATTATCCTTGCAGTGATGGCAGAAGGACAGGAGAGTGAGAAAAAATGCTCAGTGCTCGTAAGGCTTCAGCCTTGAGCTGCCTCCTGTCACTTCTGCTCAGCTCCATCAGTATGGTAAGGAAATGCACATTGTTTCTTGTGGAAGGAACTTCAAAGTCATATGGCAAAAGACATATGGACTAAGGGAGGGGTGACGTCTTGGCCACAGTGATGCAATTTACTGCAGAGGACATCTTCCTGCAGTAATGTGAATTCACAAGTAACTCCTACTAAAGGAGATCAACCATTGAGTGTTCCTCATATTAAATTAGAATTCAGGCATTCCGTATTAGTCAGCCATAAAAAGAAGGAAACCCTGTTATTTGCAACAACACAGATTGACCTTCTTATGCTAAGAGGAATAAATCAGACAGAGAAAGACAAATACTATATGATCTCACTTATACATGGAATCTTAAAAAGTCAAAAGTCGTAGAAACAGAGTAGATTGATGGTTGCCAGGTCCTGAGGTGTGGGGGAAATGGGAAGATATTGGTCAAGGGTACAAATGTCAAGCTGTAACATGAATAAGTTCTGGACATCTAATGTACAGCATGGTGACTATAGTTATTAATATTATATATTTGAAAGATGCTAAGAGAGTAAATCTTAAATGTTCTTACTATACATACATAAAAAAATGATAACTGTGTGAGGCATGATAACTAACCTTGTTGTAGTAAATCTCTTGCAGTATATATGTGATCAAAATTACCATGTTAATATATATTGTGTTAATATTATTTAGCATTAATAATATTACATATTTTATAATATATACATATAATGACTGAATTCTTTTTTACTTATATTTCCACTTTATTGAGACATAATTGTATATATATATGTCTACTATGTATAATATTACAAATGAAACATACAGTTTATATAATATATAAATATATACATATAATATGTAATTATGTATATGTCATGTTATGTTATGTAATATGTCATGTATATAAGTGTGTAGTGCATATAATATATTATATATTTTATATGTAACATATATATTACATATATCCAATTATATCTCAATAAAGTGGAAAATAAGTAAAAAAAGAGAATTCAGGCATTCCTTTCTCTACAATGTGGTATAATTTTAAACACATTATATTGGCAAATCATGAAAGTTGGATAATTTTACATGCTACATGGGAAGTATGAAAATGAATAGCCTAGGGCCATATAAACTGGCACTGCCGTTGTTAGGGGAATGCAACATAAAATGTGATAGGCATATTACAGAATACTGGGCCAAAAGCAGTGAGTTAAATTGGCATAGAGAAACATGGATAGATTATAGAAACATATGTGGGTGGGGAAGAGAGAGAAAGAATGGAAGATCCCAAAGCACAGTACCACCTATCCAAAACTAAATGCCCACCCAGAACTGTGCCATTTTTGAGCATCTGTAATTACCTAAACAAGTATATAGCAGATGGATTTGAAGAACATGCAGTAGATACACAAATAGGGGCCTACAGGTGGTAGGAGATGGGACTGAGAAAATTAGGCAATAGGGAAAATCATCAGATTTTTAAAGGAGACACTCTGATACATGATGACAATAGTAACTCATGAACTAAGAAGTGTTGGATAAATCAAATTTTCTATACCTGATCCTTAGGAAGCAAGGAAGGGGAGAGGGAGATGGGGAGGAAAGGAGGCAGGAAACCTAAGAAGAGAGGAGAGTCTTGAGAGAGGAGGGGATTGGTGGCAATCAGGTAAAAGCTTCATACAAGTTTCATAAAGCTGCAGAATTTCTCTATAATGGACATTCTTTTCCATTGTTTCATATTTAGCGGAGAAATAAGCTTTCTAGCCTCTCTTAATGTCATACTAGTTTTATAGATCGATAGATCAGTAGGTAGATATAGATATATGCATACAGATATATATAACCACTTTATACATATACAGGATATACAATTGCAACATATACAGACTTAAAATATAATGTATATTATAGCATTACATATTATTACAAGTATACATTACATACATGTGAACAGAGAAATTATTCTCTGTGAAATCTCTCTATAGCTACTTCATTTCTCTCCTTAACTGTTCTTAAGCCAGTTTCCTGAGAGCTATTTGACCTTAAGGGTTAATTTTTAAAGCTACATTTCAAGGTTTTCCTTTTAAAATGTATCTTTCTTGTGAATAAATATTGTAGAATGTGGCAGCTGAAGTGATCAGTTAGTTACCTTGGGTGGGTCTTTAGTCATGGAAAATTTTCTCTGCAAGATGGAAATTGCTTCAATCTTTCAAAGTGAAGCAATGGAAAGAAGGCTGGTCCAGCCCATTGAGGCATGGGGGGAAATTCTAGTCTGTCAATGACAGGGACGATGTAAGCCCTTCCCCAGGCTGCGGCCACTGGGATGGATGCCCCGCGCATCAGCCACAGATGTGAACCGTGCCTCGTCCTCTGTGTGCTCGCGACCCCCTTGTTTTGTGGTCCTGTTACCACGTTTACGTTTCACCTTTGCTACATCAGCACTCATTTCTCCCAGCACTCTAGCTCCCCATGCATGGCTCTTGCCATGAGGATTAATTGAGACTGAGAACTATGCTGGACACGTAGTAATTTTGTGATTATCACATGCATTAGTAATGAGCGAATGAGTGAATGAATGTCCACTGCATCCCCCTTTCCCTCTCTTTATGTGCACAACATACACAGACACCATGCGTGCATTTTCCCTTAGAGACCTACTCAGCCATGTCTCTCTGGGCCACCAACCCTCTAATTTCTGCCGGAATCTGGGCTCACAGTGCTGCCTCCTCATTCTTGCATAGCTACCCCTGCTGTGGGTCTCAAAAAGATGCAGGAGAGGCTCTCCTTAGGGAAACTGGAGGGAAGGATAGGACCTGATGGGAAATAAACACAGAGGTTCTTTTCTCATAGAACACCCAGCCTGACCCATTCACAGCCTCTGGCTCTTAGCCCAAGCCCAGCTGGCAGGACAGGGCCAAGTGTGAGCAAGGCTGCCTGCCCGCCGGCCCTTACCTTCCACTGCATCCTAGGCTCTCCTATGGCCGATCTGCTCAGCAGCAATCCTGGAAACAGAATTTCATTTCCAACAAAAGTGCAGAGGACTCCCTCTGATTGTATTTCATTGTCAAAGGAAAGAGGATTGTTTAGAAGAGATAATGATGCTGATGATACAATTTAAGGCTTTAGTGGAGAACGTCTTTAAAAAAAAAAAATCAAAAGGGACATCTGGGTGGCTCAGTTGGTTAAGCAGCTGCCTTCAGCTCAGGTCATGCTCTCAGGATCCTAGGATCCAGTCCTGTGTCAGGCTCCCTGCTCAGTGCAGTCTGGTTCTCCCTCTCCCTGCTGCTCCCCTGCTTGTGCTCTCTCTGACAAGTAAATAAATAAAATCTTTAAAAAAAAAAAAAAAGAGCATTTCCACACGTGAGAAAACAGATATAGCCATGCACCGCCTCTATTTTAATCCATTTCAAATGCGAAGCAGGGTTAGCACTTTGTCTTAGTCCACTCAGGCTGCCACAACAGAAATGCCACAGACTGGGTGGCTTATAAATGACAGAGCGAACTTCTCATGGTGCTGGAGGCTGGAACGTCCAACTTCAGGCTGCTGGCAGATTTGCTGTCCAGCGAGTGTGCACTTCCTGGTTCATAGACAGCCATCTTTGTGCCGTGTCTTCACGTGGTGGGCAGGATACGCTCCCTGGGTCTCATTTATAAGGGCCCTAATCCCATTCATGGGGGCTCCACTACATGACATAAGCACCCTCCTAAATCCTCCATCTTTCAATACAATCACATCTCTTTTCAGCCTAAGAATTTGGGGGGTCACAACTACTGTTTATAGCACACTTCTTCTCATTTACTATAAATAATCCACTCACCCAGGTGTTCCTAAACAATGAGCAAAAAGTGAAGGAAGGCTTTTACGTTACCCAGTGGGCAGAATTTCCTTCAAAAGTTCACATCTGGGGGCGCCTGGGTGGCTCAGTGGGTTAAAGCCTCTGCCTTCGGCTCAGGTCATGATCTCAGGGTCCTGGGATCGAGCCCCACATCGGGCTCTCTGCTCAGCAGGGAGCCTGCTTCTCCTTGTCTCTCTCTCTCTCTCTCTCTCTCTCTCGCCTACTTGTGATCCCTTTCTCTCTGTCAAATAAATAAATAAAATCTTAAAAAAAAAAAAAAAGTTCACATCTGACATCTGTTCTCAATCCTCCACAAATACACTTCGGTCCCTTCTGTAAATCTCCAGACGTGCACACCTGCACCCCCTCTGCCCCGACAACAGAACTTTCCAGACACCCGGGATGCGCTTGGAAGACAATGAGGGCTTTCTGTCACACAGAAAATAGGCAAGACTTTGAGATAAGACCTGGAAAATTGGGCTTTTTTCTTTGTGTATGTAAGATCCTTGCTTGTATATACATTTGTGTGTATACGTTACATCGAGAGACTCTTCATGGATGTCTACCAGTTCCAGTGATATTTTCCCCCAGGTTGTTTTCCAGAATGAAAAAAAAAAGAAAGGAAGAAAAGAAAAGAAATAGCAATTGGAACCACTCTGATTTTTTTTAATTTAAAAAATATTTTTTAGGGGCACCTGGGTGGCTCAGTGGGTTAAAGCCTCTGCCTTCGGCTGGGGTCGTGATCTCAGGGTCCTGGGATCAAGCCCCGAATGGGGCTCTCTGCTCAGTGGGGAGGGAGCCTGCTTCCCCATCTCTCTCTACCTGCTGCTCTGCCTACTTGTGATCTCTCTGTCAAATAAATAAATAAAATCTTTAAAAATATATATTTTTAAAAGTATATGCAAAAGAGCTCCAGGTTGCTATGATTCTTTAATCATGACAACCTTAAAATATGCAATCTGCAGAGCAACACGATTCTGATCAGTGAAAAGGTTAAACCGTAAAAAGCTGAATTGTAAGGCTGACTTCAAACTTAGCTCAGAGTGGAGAATTTATTACATAGTCATGATCTCATTGAGTATGCAAGGTAAATAGCCTCATTAAGAATATAATGTGAAGGGGAATCACAACTTTTCCAGCAGGACCAGAGAGATCAACTGAGGAAGAGGGGGAGGCCAGGTGATGGAAATAAGCCTCCGACGTGCTCTACCCTTGCCCTGTTTGCTGCCTATAAACTTAGTCAATTTAAGAGGAATGGCATCAGTCACTGAAGGAGAAAGACCCTGTTAGAAGGTTGAAACCCTAAAAAGCCCTCCAGAGTTTTTTCCAGAGGTCACATATAGGAAACCCTATAGATAGAGAGGCAGTTGAGCAAGTCAGAAAGCAAAAAGTGAGAAAGTGTAGCGAAAGGAAGAGTCTCTTTGGTTAAAGGCAGGATTTCTTTAACCCTGAGCTGGCCCTCAGCACAGTTGGGAAACAAGTGAAGGTGGTTTACGTTCATTTCATTCGTTTCATTGGTTTATCCCCACTTTTATTTCTTTATCTGGCAGGAAATCTCTTACTCGTCTTCCTGACTCATGGCACAACTAACTTCTCCAAATGCCCCCATCCAAACTTACAGTACAGAAATCTCTCTGAAATACCTTTGATGACCTTGGGGCCCATTTAGGCATGACCTTGACCTTTTGTTCCAAAGGTGGTATGCTGCCTCTACAGCAGCCATTCCTTATCTTTTCTGGCCCCCTTCTAACTCCTTCCACTGAAATAATTTCCTTGGTCCTTTCCTCCTCACAGCTTTGCAGGTTTTGCTTGACTAGGTGACATTAAATAACCAGAGAGGCTGACCTCTGCACATGGGCTAAACGGAGAAGCCCAAAGGGCCACAGCCCACGAGCCACCAGTCCTTCCCTGCCAGGTCAGAAATGCATTCGATCAGTGGTCTTCTGAAGGCAGCTCTGCCTGTGGCTTTCTCCTACAAAAAAACGATTTTAATAGATATTTCAGAGCAGGTTGGTTCCTTTTTGGTAACAAAGCAAAGACAATACTTTTGGCATTCAGTAAAAACCTGAGATGGAAAAACAGTCCTTCTTGACCAAGGAACTATCTTTCTAAGGCATGGAGAATACACAGTTTCAAAGTTCCTAAGATAACCTTAGATATTCAAGATAACAATGCCTCCCCCATGCTCATACAATGGGGAAATGATCTAATTTCCTCTCAGAAAGGAGCATCTAATGATTTAGAAGGTAAGTCTCTAATGTGCCAATACCGTAATATGATCTTATTAACTTTACTGGACAATCATATAATATTGGTGTTTAACGATGGCAGGGAAACGTTCAGGGACTAATTTTGATCAACTCTACCTGGGCGTCTGGTTGTAAGAACTCTGCTAATTTTAAAAAGAAGAGAGGTAAAAACTATCTCCTATTTACATACCATTAACCATTGTAATAGGCTAAGAATGAACTTAGGGAGCTTGCAGATTGCAGAGTTACTGCTCTGTGGGTGGACAGGGGAACCATAAAAATGTCATTGCCGAGTAGAAACAAGTGAGGCTTTAGTCCAACTCCTCAGAGGAAGCTTGTCATCATAATTTTAGTGTCCTGACTTTTATTTTTTTTTTAAAGATTTTGTTTGTTTATTTATTTGACAGACAGAGATCACAGCAGACAGAGAGGCAGGCAGAGAGAGAGGAGGAAGCAGGCTCCCTGCTGAGCAGAGAGCCCGATGCGGGGCTCGATCCCAGGACCCTGGCACCATGACCGGAGCCGAAGACAGAGGCTTAACCCACTGAGCCACCCAGGTGCCCCTAGTGTCCTGACTTTTAAAAGAGAGTAAACTATAGGGTCTTAAGATCTAATTCAGTTTGCCACTTTGGGGCATTTAGATATTTTATACGATGGCATTTGGTCATGCATTCCTGGCTTAGGATCAGCAAGAAGTGTAATATTCAGAGAAATAAAAATGAAGCAAGTAGATCTTTAAAAGACAACCACTGGTCATTTTGGAGTCTGAGCAATCTGCCAGTAAAGAAAACCATTGTCCCACTTTCAGTATAAACTCCTGGCTGGCAGCTAATTCCTGCCATATTCTGCAGGGAGGAAAAAAGACAACAATCAGAAAAGGAAGAATACAGTAATAATAACATGGAAAGAGAGAAAGGCTGCTTCTTCAATCTGGCACTGAACATCTTCATTTGACCTATGAAGATCATGTCAGTGGCTAATGTAAGAATGGGTTAGCGTGAGTACGGCCATCTTAGAGGCCGGGAAGCCATTTTACTAAGTACATGATTTGCAGAAAGAGGAGCTAGGTAAAACCTGAAAAACGAGTTGAGAAAAACAAGTTAATCAGAAACACGAGGATGTGGGCAGTTACAACACAGAGATCAGATGTCCTGATCAAAAAGCTTATCTTATTGAACCACCAGGAAATGGCGCAAGCACCGAAAGTATGTTTAGCTTCATGAAATTACTGTGTGGTGTTTTGAAAATGCTATATAAACCCTTAGCTTTGAGTGCTCGGGGTCCTTGTAGAAACCCGCTGCGTCGTGCAGATACTTGGACCCCAGCTAGCTGGAAATAAACCTCGCTGTGTGACTTGCATTATAGTGGGTGTCTTCTGTCCATTTGAGGGGTGGTCGACTCTGTACCCTAACAGCTAACACGACACAGCAAATTTAACAGTCTGAACGAAGGCAGACAGAACCTCTCTGCCATATCTTCCTTCCCCGAGCTCTGCCCGATCTGGAGTGGGTAGAAAATTTGGCAGGCTACACCGTCCTGTTGTATACACGTGATGTATTCTGAAGGAACCCAAACAGTGCCCATTCCAATCATGTTCACCGCTCCCATGCCAAATACACAAGGACTTAGTTCTACTTCTCCTCAGGCATCAAAATGCGCAGACACTGAAAGGCAGAAAGTAAAACAAAAAACAGGAAGTCACACATTCAGTCCTGAGAAGCGTATTCTGAATGTGTAAACTACCATAGTCATCTCTAGTAATGATCTGATTGTGGGTAGCAATGAAGGTCAGAGGTTATAAATGTTTGTGAGCCTCCTTAGTCCCGATGAACAGGAAAACAATGAGCAGGACATTTAGAAAATCCCACCTTGATTCAGGCAAAGCTGTACTACACGAAAACCTTTCAGGCACTCTGGAAAATCACTTGTGAGCAGCCCCTTCCATGACCTCATTTCGCCCGTTTCTAATACAAAGCCCCTAAACATTTTCAGACCATTTCCTCCTGTCCAATTAGAGTTAACATTCTAGGCAGGAATAAGGACCTTTGGATCACTGGATTTACTACGACTAGTGGAATATCATGCTCTTCTTTTAGACACTTTTGCTAAACTCTCATCATTCCCCCAAATCATGAATATGACCGTTATAATTTTTCCACCCCATTTAAAGTGAACTTGATCTTTCTAACAAGCACGAAAGCAAAATATTGATTATAAGCTGTGTTAATTTGGGTAAAACACAAACCTTTCTAAATTCCCTGTTCTGTAAAAGGGAATAAAAGAAATACCTTTATGCAGCCATATGATAGGAATTCAATGAGATGACCTAGTATAGACTGAAATCTTAATAAAATAGCAATTATTCTTATTAAAATAAATAGACTATGAATAATAATTTGAAATTATACACAAACATTATTTTAAACTATTACTTATATTAGTATTATATTAGTGAAAACAATACTGAAAGGACAATATATAGCCTTACACAATATATACCAGGACACCTGGGTGGCTCAGTTGGTTAATTGTCTGCCCTTGGCTGAGGTCATGACTCCAGGCCCCTGGAATTAAGCCCTGCATTGGGCTCCCTGCTCAGTGGAAAGCCTGCTTTTCCATCTCCCTCTGCCTGACTTTCCCCCTGCTTGTGAGTGTTCTCCCTCTGTCAAATGGATAAATAAAATCCTTTAAAAAATATATTTTAATGTTTAGCAAAACAGAATGAAAATACATGATCCAAGCAACCAAGCACGAAGCTAAAAAAGTTAGAAAAAGAAAACTATATTAAGCATTAAAATTCAATGGAAAAGTAAATAGAAATCATTGCATGAGAAAACAGAAAAGTTATAAAATTAATGTAGTTTCCATTCTAATACTTTGAAACATCTCATTAAGTAAAAGAAATATTTTCAAGTGTCATCAGTCAAAAGCAGAAAATCCAAATGTATATAAATATATAAAAGATCATATAAAGAGATTCTGAGGAAACTAAAGCAGTTATGAGAGAAGTGAATATTTAGCATTAAATTACAAAAATCATCGATCCAAACAATTTTCTAGAAAAAAGTAAAATCCCAAAGCTGATACAAGAATCAGAAAACTTGACTAATCCAGAAACTATCCAAAATCTACTGAGTTCTGTCAATTTTTATGATGTCAGGGTTTTTTGTTTTGTTTTTGTTTTTGTTTTTGCTTTTGTTTTTGTTTATTCTGCAAAGGGCCAAATAGTAGATCTGGCTTTGCTGACCATGCAGTCTCTGTTGCAACTACAGGTCCTCAGTTTTGTCATTGTAACATGAAAGAAGCCATAGACACTATAAATTAATGAGCTTGGCTATGTTTCTATAAAACTTTATTTACAA
The DNA here is from genome assembly GCA_004024625.1 of Mellivora capensis. Classification (NCBI taxonomy): domain Eukaryota; kingdom Metazoa; phylum Chordata; class Mammalia; order Carnivora; family Mustelidae; genus Mellivora; species Mellivora capensis. Next base: position 123,191 of record PISX010003876.1, read on the forward strand.
AAACAATTCAGGGGCCAGCTCTAGCCTGTGGGCCACAGTTTGCAAATTCTTGATGTAGTCTAAATAACTAGCTTCACTCCCCTAGATAATATCAGTAGTCTTCCAACTAGTTCACTTGCATTTATTCTGCAAATCAGCATCCCTACCCTATCTATTCTTCACAGTACAGAAAGGCAAATCTAATTAGGTAATAAAACACCCGATTTTCCTTTAATATTTTAAAATATATTCTCTCATAGTATAAAGCTAGAAATTCATAAGGCAGTCCACAAAGCCCTGAACTGTCTGGACCCCACCTGCTCTAAACATGGACTTTCGCTCAGTTCCTTACATCACCCTGTTTCCTTCTAGGACAGGACCTTTGAATATGCTTGTTTCTTGGCCTGGATGCCCCTACTCTTCTTTTCCCTAATTAATATCTCATCACTCATATCCCAGCTCACATTTCACTTTCTCAGCTCATCATTCTCTGATTTACCTGCCTATTACAAAACCCCTGGCTTTTCCTAGGACTACATTGTTTGAGCTGCAATTTCATCCACATTTGTTGTATTTGGGTCATTGCGCATTTCTCCCCTGTATTATATACTCTAGGAGGCAGATGACATTTTGTTTAAAATTTTGTCCTCAGTGTCTAATATCATTCTGGTAGATAAGGTGTGTTCAATAATTATTTGTTGAATGAGCTAACAAATTAAAGAATGCATAAACAAATATATGAATCATGGAACAAATTTAAGTTCATTAAATACTTTCATAAAAGATTACGAGGCCAGGCACCTGGGTGGGTTAAAGCCTCTGCCTTCGGCTCAGGTCATGATCCCAGGGTCCTGGGATTGAGTCCCACATCAGGCTGTCTGCTCAGCAGGGAGCCTGCTTCCCCTACTCTCTCTCTGCCTGCCTCTCTGCCTATTTGTGATCTCTGTCTGTCAAATAAATAAATAAAATCTTAAAAAAAAAAAAGATTCCAAGGTCAATGATGAAAAGATTTGCTTCACTTTTTTAGTTCTCAGGCTTTCTTAAAAAGTTACAGGGCATAAACAAATTGGGAAGCCTACCCAGTGCGTTTTATACACCTTGCATCAACTTACATTAAAACACAACAAGAAAAAGAAGAGTTGGGGATTGACTTTTCACAATACATTTCTGGCCTTGCTTGGCCCAGTCCTGAGGACATTTTCAGCCTTCCAGGTAATTTCAGTGTGCACCCCAAGGCTGAGACCCATTCATCCAGGCAGCCTCACCTGGGGCAGGAAAGGAGGAAGTGAACACCTTATGAGACCAGTGGGTCATTGATAACAGATTTAGATATTTCCAATTAAGCCATCCTCCAGCCATGTATATTTTTATTATTAAACACTGCTTTTATAAGTGACACTGAGATTACAAGATTAGGATGTATTTTTATCTCTCCAATTACTTTGAGAACCAGGGCACGCCGATCCAAGAATAGCTAGACAGAACAATAGAACAAAAGAGTCCTGAACTCTATGCTGGCCTATATAAGAAAGTATTTTAAGATAAAAGTGATTCAACAAATCAGCGGCAAAATAAATGATTATTCAGTAACTGGTCCTGGACAATTGCTCAGCTCTTCAGAAAAAAGGTAAAGATTTCTATCACATACAAGAATCCAAGTAAATTCTAATTAAATGTAAAAGATGAAACTAAAAAACAGCTTGAAGTTTAAAGAGTGGTAAATATTTAATTCATACTGTGTAAGGACTTCCTGAAGCATTTAAGTACTGACAGAACTAGCAAGCAAAAATATCAATAGCTTGTCTACATTTTTAAAAAATCCATGTTTCATCTGAATGTATATATGGACATGTGTACATATGTGTTATAAATGAAAAGACAAAACGTGAGACAAATATATTTTAGTAAATATAGCAGTTATTTTCCTTAATATGTAAAGAGATCTTAAAATCTGTTTTTAAAATTATTAAAACTTCAGGAAAAATAGGTGAAGAGCATCCTTATATAAGAGTGAAGGAAGAAATTTAAATGTTGCTGACACACATTAAAAGCACATGTCCAATCTCATTAATGTTATAAGAATTGCCGATTTAAGCAATAATGAGATATCATTTCTCAGGTCTAAAATTGGCCTATTTTTTCTTTCCTTAATGATAACTCTCAATGCTAATGAGGGCAAAGTGCACTGTTTACTTTCGTTTACGTTTGGTGTGAGGGCAGATTGATAAGCCTTGAAGAAAGCAAATTAGGAACCAAAAGCCTTTAAAAATTATAATTTTGGCCCCCTAACACACCTTCTAGGATTTTATTATGTATAATCACTGACTTATTTGTGATAGTGAAACACTGGAGCAACCTAAATGATAATAATGTGGGAACGGTTAAGTAAAAAAACTCTGTTCCTTATGATTTAATATTATGCACTCATTTAACTTCGTGCTCCTGAAGTGTACTTCAAGGTCACGGGAAAATGCCCATGACTGAACCAGGGTATATGATGCATGAACTGACAGGGGTATACAAAGTGTGTGTGTGTGTGTGTGTGTGTGTAAGACTAACATGCCAACAATAGATCTCTCTGGAACAAAAAAACATAATTGATTTTTACTTTGATCTTGACAGTTGTCTTCATTTCCCAAATTTCAGCAAGGAGTCCTGCTTTTCAATTAGAAAACAATGTATTCCAATTTGAAGAAAAATATAACTTTATAAATATTTTTACCTAAATGTATATATATTCCTAGATACCACTTGCTTGCCTTTTCTCTTTTTACTTCCTTCTCTACTTCCTTGAATCAATCCACAAAGGAGAGGAAATAACAAACTGGTGAATTGAGATAATGATATATTTTTTATGTGTGTATCATGGTCCTTTTTCTTTTAACATTGAATTCATGCTTTGTGGTTATGTTTGGGAAAGTGACTCTGCCATGAGTGATGCATATGGGATAAGAATCTGTAGCTGACTATAATATTTAATCATTATAGTTTCAGATTTAATTGACAAAATGTCACAGCTCCATAAAATACGCATTTTGCTTAAGATGATAGAAAGGCGAGCCAGGGCTACCAGGAAGAAGCAGCGCCCTGAGGAAATGTTCTGGCAACACTTAGGGGTCCCTCCTGGGAAAGGAGCCAGCTCAGTCTTCTTAAGTTTCTTTCATGCTCATCCCAGGGTGAAGTCCAGATGCTCAGCTTACTTCAAAATAAAGCAAATGTCCTGGGCATCTCAAAGCCTCATGTTTTGTGAAAAACTGTAAGTTCTAATATGGGCTGTAAAAAAATCTTCAGAGGTAAAGATGAGTTGTATCACTTAACTGAATTCTCTCTCTCTCTCTCTCTCTCTCTTTGAAATTTTCTAACATACGCTGTCTCCGCATCATGGTATTGGACTTCAGCCTTGCCACTGGCTTTCAAATTTTATTTCTGCTTGTTCACTGTTAGCAGATTTGATTTGGGCTTAAAGGGCAAAAGAGGAACAAGACCTCTTCCCAGCTCCTATCCCCATCGTTAGAAGACATGTGCAATCACGATGCCTTACAGACATCTGGCAGTTCTTGTCTTGCTTGGCAGAGTGGCATTCATTCCTTGATGTTTATTAGTGCTTTATAGAATAAGTCAGCTTTTGGGGTTGAATCCATGTTGAGGGGAAAGGAACTCTCTGCTTTGGAGCCATCCTTTCAATTCAGACCAGACAGAGACACAGGAAACCCATTCTGACTAAAGGATGTGACCCTGTAACAACTACTCCTCGTTGACAAAAGGCTCCTGCCACCTTGGTAAAGATCACTTTCCTCCAGAAGGAGAACCAATTGGAGACCCCAGTTGACCTTGGTCCTTGAAAATGAGAATGTTTCCCTAGAAGCACTTATTCTGGAAGATGAATAAAACAACAATGATTGGCATCTGTTGAGCATTTACTCTAGGTTAGACAATATTCTGGAGTGAATTTATAGATAATAACTCATTCAATTATAGCAAGAGCCCTAAAGTTTTGATGCTATTAGTAAAATAATGGTAGAGAAACTAAGGCAGGGGCAGAGATGGTAATGATAAAGCTGAGATTTATCTAATTATGAAAATTAATTGTATTTCTCTATAGTAGGAAAAAACAGTTGAAAATAAAATACTACCATTTTAAAGTAGCTTCATAAAACAAACATTTAGGAATATTTTAACAAAAAATAGATAAGATCTCTATAGTAAAAGATATCAGATATAACTGAGAAAACTCAAAGACCTGGTCTTTAACCTGGATGAATACAGGTTCGTGGATTGAAATACTCTATATTTTTAAGATGTCCATTTAAAATATTGATCTATGGGTGTGCCTGGGTGGCACCATCAGTTAAGTGACAGACTGTTGGTCAGTGTGGGAGTCTGCTTGAGATTCTCCTTCTCCCTTTGCCTCTCATGCTTGTGCTCGCTCTCTAAAATAAATAAATAAATCTTTTTTAAAAATTAAAAAAAATAAAATATTGACCTAAGGATTGAAATTTGTCATTGTACCACGAGGCTATTACATAGAAATTAAAATGGTGACTCTAAAATTCATATCAAAATACAAAAGACTTACGGGAGCCTGGGTGGCTTAGTCAATTACGCATATGACTTCCGTTCAGCCTATGATCTCAGCGTCCTGAGATGGAGCCCTGGTCCATGGTCAGGGGCAAGTCTGCTTCTCCTTCTTCCTCTCTCCCCCTCGTTCTCTCTCTCCCTCTCTCTCTCTCTCTTTCTATCTCTCACTTTCTCAAGTAATAATAAAATCCTTGGGAAAATAATACAAAAGACTTAAGATAGCCAAAATAATCTGATAAAAGACCCAAATTGAAGAACCAGCACTTGTGGATTACAAAGCTCAGTATAAACCTGCAGTCATTATAACAAGGTTGTATTAGTGTAAGGATAGACAAATAGCTCAAGGAAACACAAGAGATATTCCAAATAGAAACCCATACATATACATTCAGTTAATTTTCTGCAAGGCACTAAGGTAATTCAATGAACAAAGATTGAATCTGGCAGTAAGGCTTGGTCTTGTGGTTACAATTACGACCAAGGCAGGATTCATTATATCATCATTTCAGGTGAAGAAGCACTAGCTACTCCCTGGGCATGATATAGGCTTAACTTGAGTTAGAACCCAGGTCTTCTTGATGCTGTAACTCCTGCTTTTTACCAGTATGGTCTATCATATCCTAAGGTGGTCTTTCAATGTTGCAATGTTATTGAATTAAAATAGCCTGGACTAGAAACAAGTCATTTTTGTTTTAGATATTACTTACTACAAATAGTTAATAACTACTAAGCTACAATTACATTCCAACAAAACAAAAGGCATCATAGAAGCATGAAAAAAAAATCCTGAAACACTGAGATGTAATACTGCTCAGTACCCTCTACATGTAATATATATATATATGTAAATATATATATATGTGTATATACACACACACACACACACACACACACAGATGACTGCGCCTGCATTCTCTAGGATATTTACTTTCACACCACATACTCTTCATCTGTATGTGCTGTCGGCAGGGTCTCAAATGTACAGTTTTACACTAGGAAACATGCACAAACCAGAGTTTTCTAGATTTGTAATTTTTGTTTAATTTTACATTGTTGGAAGAATAATAAAGAGCCATAACATGCATAAACAATGACATATTTATAAAAATCAAAACATGTATACAGATGCCAACTTTATCCTTTGTGTATATGAAACTAACTGCCTCATCAACAGTAGGTAACTAGTTAGCAATCTGGGACAAACTGACCTCTGGTATGTAACATATTGAGTATGAGTGTTGTTTGCTATCACTCCTTGTGTTTGTATGCTTGTTTTAAATCAAAATTTTTATTTTGAGATATTTGTAGACTTATATACAGTTGTAAGAAATTATACAAAGAGATCCCATATGCCCTTTGTTTAGTTCTCTACAATAAGATCATCCTGCTACAGTATGATACAATATCACAAGCAGAATATCAATATTGATATAGTCAAGATACAAAATATTCCCATCACCACAAGGATCTCTTATGTCACCCTTTTATGGACACATTCACTCAACTCTTTCCCTCTTACCTCAGTCTTATCCCAAACCCCAGGCTAACACTAAGCTCATCTCCATTTTTATAATTTTGTCATTTTGAGAATATTGTACAAATGGAATCATGTAGTATCTAAATTTTGAGATTTTATTTAACTAAGTATCATTCTCTGGAAATTCATCCAGGTTATTGGATGTATCAATACCTTGTCCATATTCTTGATCAGTCATATTCTATGATATGGATGTACCACAGTTTAACCATTCAGCCATTAAAGGACATCTAGGTTTTTTAGGTTTTGATTATTGTGAATAATTATTCTATGAACATTAGTGTTCAGGTTTTGTGAGAACTTAACTTTTATTTCTCTGTCATATATGCCCAAGAGTGCAATTGCTGTGTTGTATGATAAGCACTATTATTTTTATAAGAAACCGTCATGCTTTTTTCCAGAATATCTATAACATTTAACATTCCCACTAGTAATGTATGAGGAATCCAGTTTCTTCTCATCCTTAGAAGTTTTTGATGTAATCACAGTGGGCCCTTCTGATACGTATGTAGTAAAATTTTCTCACGTCCTCCCAAACACTTGTACTCAAAGTAGCTTACATTTCCCTAATGTGTAATAGTGCTGAACATCTTTTTTCTGTTCTTATTTTCCATCTGTATATCCTCTTCAAGTTCATGTTTCTTCATGTCTTTTGTCCATTTTCTTTTTTTTTTTAATTTCTTTTCAGCATAACAGAATTCATAGTTTTTGCACCACACCCAGTGCTCCATGCAATGCGTGCCCTCCATAATACCCACCACCTGGCTCCCCCAACCTCCCACCCCCCACCCCTTCAAAACCCCTCAGGTT
>PISX010003877.1:0-130109 GCA_004024625.1 Mellivora capensis
ATGCTCCAATCAAAAGACACAGGGTATCAGAATGGATAAAAAAACAAAACCCATCAATATGTTGCCTACAAGAAACTCATTTTAGACCCGAAGACACCTCCAAATTTAAAGTGAGGGGGTGGAAAACAATTTACCACGCTAATGGACATCAGAAGAAAGCTGGGGTGGCAATCCTTATATCAGATCAATTAGATTTTAACCTCTTTCTGCCTCAATCCCAGGGACTATCTCCAGGGACATTTATAGCTCTGGTCTAATTACTTCCTTTACAGGCCATCATGAACTCAGCCGAATGAAAATGGAGATCTTAGGTCTCAAACACAGTACAGGATTTTCTCCTCCAAAGACAGAGTACATGTTTGCAAAAGGAAGAAGCTCTTCTCTGGAAAGATAGAGGTAAAAGGAGACGTAGGCAGTGGGGGGCCCCACCACCCACCCCAGCTCTTTCACCCCCAGCAACTTAATTGACTGGATTTTTCTTTATCTTTGGCTTGTTTGTTTGTTTTAACTTGACTCTCAATTTCACTTGATTCCTTGAAAAATCCCAGATGGAGTAACAAAGCTCACAAACTCCCTTCCACTGCAGGCTTGCTAAAACAACCCCAAGAAAAAAAGCTGTTAAAATCCCTGTTGAGAATGGATGGCCATCTGCTTAAACCAGCTCGATCACCTTTCAAACGGCTGTTGATAAGGCAGGAGAGGGCTCCTTCCCTATCTCTCAGGCTGAGGCTTAGAGGGAATCTGAGAAGTCAGGAAGGGAGCATAGCTTTAGAATGGGAAATGAAGACTTAACTCTTAAGTGGCCAGTAACCGTGTCTTTATTGCCTGCTTGTTTTGAAGAACGATTTATCTTCCACCTTAAGTGTCCTGGAGAAGTATGCACTGCAGAAGTTTCTTTAGAAAGATGCTATATGGACTCTGAAAAACAACCTGAGGGTTTTGAAGGGGCAGGGGGTGGAAGGCTGGGGGAGCCAGGTAGTGGGTACTATGGAGGGCACGCATTGCATGGAGCACTGGGTGTGGTGCATAAACAATGAATTCTGTTACGCTGAAAAGAAATGAAAAAATAATAATAATAAAAAAATAGAAAAAAAAGAAAGATGCTTGTTGTAAATTTTTTGTCCCTAAGAGAAAGAAAGAAAGGAGAAAAGCGAGCGAGCGGGCAAGCACGATGAATCAGCTTGAGACAGAGAGAGTGAGAACACCTGATCTAACTTCTGTTTTGGAAGGTATATTTGGCGGAGACATGAGTGCTGGAATGTTTCAGCTTTCAGGACAGTAGACTCACAATTACAGTCAGTCTGTTTCTGCTCTATCGTACGTGGTAGGGTAGGATATCAAAGGAGGAGGGTCCCTAGGACTGCCACCATTTTAAATGAAAAATGTCTCTTCTCCTCATGCATGGCGCTATAATGTGGCACAGATGGAAAACGTGTGCTTTTCTGTTTTAGTGTTTCTGTGCGTTACACAGGCAATAAATACCAGCCAAATCAAGCTGTAATTTCTATGGTTCCACATAACCTATTTTACCAGTGTCAGCTGCCATAGCTTACGGGTCCCCTAGAGAAAGTGGCCCAAGCTCCCAGCTTTTATAGGCCATTTGGGGGAGACCTTACAAATAAAAGGTATGGAAAGCATGGCCCATACTTTTAATATCCATACAGTTAATCCTACATTTGCTTGTTACAATTTACTCACCTGCATCGGGCAGACTTCTTCTCTTCAAACTCATACTTATTATTTTTTTCTCTTTTTTTAAAAATTAGTTCTCAGCTGTTGCAAAAACCTTGTATGTTTTCTAAGGTGGGTCAACACTGGGTGAGAGCTAAGAGGGAGGACCGTTTTGCAACGGGGTAATTGTTTTTCCCAGGATTCAGTGAGGGTCCTATGGGCTTTGAACACAAGAAAACTGGGCTCCTGTATAAAAAAGGAAAGAAATTTCTTTCAGTCTTTTAATGAAAAGAGACAAACAAAAGGATTGATAGAGTCAAATCTGGCCATGCTCTACATTTAAGAGACGGACATTGAATGACTATCATGAGCAAGGTGTTGGGGTTTTAGAAAAATTATCTAATTTAATCACAGCACGCCACGAATTGGGTGATGGTATTTTAATTTTACAGATTAAGTAACTGAATTTCAGAACTGCTGATGACCTATAATTCACAGTCAGGATTGGTACAGGGCTGGGAGATGGCATAAGGAATCAATACCGCATAGCTAGCTAGATAGATGATAGATGATAGATGATAGATAGAGTCAGAGAGATACCCAGTGCTGCCTAATGTACTGTTTCTGACAACTGAATAAACCTTAATGTGGCCAACAGAGGTCCATCTTGACACATTCAGGTTTAATATGTGTTCTCATTGGCTACATTTTTGCACTAATCCAGTCAGTTGTCATCCAGAACATGGGTTTCTGGACTGGCCCTACTATACTGGGGGGCATCTACCTTCCTGCTATCCAGGAACCCAGGGTGTCAAAGTTAACATGTGGCAAGGATAAAGACCATGAAGGGAAGGACCATGTGGTTAGGGTCAAGTTTTTCTTTTAAAATAGAAGGTGTCAGGAGTGGAGGGATCAAGGCACGTTAGCAGCCTCATTGCTCTTAGCTGGCTGAGGCTTTACAAGGGAGATTTCCCAAGTGAATTTTTAATGACCTTCCAAAATGACTCTCTATTTCCAACAAACCATTTTCCCAAGAGCACCAGTAGAAACTTAGTTTTCATTGGGATTTTACAGCTGTGGGGACTAGACTTTTACTTATTTGTCAGAAAAGGTCCTTAACTTATTTTGAGGTAGATTCCTAGTGTGTTTGTGGGAGGGCTTGATTCTCCCTTATGAAATCAAGGTTTTGAATGGTCTGTGATGGATACAAACCTGAGTTTAGTAAATTCTTCTTTTTCTAAATTATCACCAGGAAGAAAATAATTTTAAATGTACAAAAAGCATTTCTAAAAATAGTTCTAAAATGCATAAGGTTGCAATGGCTTCTCTTTTCCCCATCGATAAAACCCAATCCTTTACACACCCAGCCTTTCTGAAACCAGCCTTGCACCCTTTCTCCATTAAGGCTTACATCTTGTTGTTTGTCAGACCATCTCCTTGTGGGAGGAAATTTCGCTCAGGCTCCTCTGAACCCTCTGCTGTCCTGATTTTGTTCTGCAGCCCAACAAAGGATCTGCTTTCTTACACACCCTGCTCCTTGATCTCTAGAAAGGTCTCCATCCCCCAGATGTCTAGGTCCTTGGCCTCCCTTTAGAAAGCATCCTCCACCCTGATGTCTCCTCTTAGCAATTTTGCACGGGTGGGCCTCCTCCCTCTGCTTCCCGGCTCTGTGTCCCCTCGCCTTTGCTGTCTTTGCCCTGTGAAGGGCTGAGCTCATTCTCTCCACCTGTTGCATTATCTTTTTTGTTTGTTTTTTTTTTGTTGTTTTGTTTTGTTTTGTTTTAATTTTGATTTTTTAAATTTCTTTTCAGCGTAAGAGAATTCATAGTTTTACACCACACCCAGTGCTCCATGCAATGTGTGCCCTCCCTAATACCCACCACCAGGCTCCCCTAACCTCCCACCCCCCGCCCCTTCAAAACCCCTCAGGTTGTTTTTCAGAGTCCATAGTCTCTCATGGTTCACCTCCCCCTCCAGTTTCCCTCAACTCCCTTCTCCTCTCCATCTCCCCATGTCCTCCGTGTTATTTGTTATGCTCTGCAAATAAGTGAAACCATATGATAATTGACTCTCTCTGCTTGACTTATTTCACTCAACATAATCTCTTCCAGTCCCGTCCATGTTGCTACAAAAGTTGGGTATTCATCCTTTCTGATGGAGGCATCATACTCCATAGTGTATATGGACCATATCTTCCTTATCCATTCGTCCGCTGAAGGGCATCTTGGTTCTTTCCACAGTTTGGCGACCGTGGCCATTGCTGCTATAAACATTAGGGTACATATGGCCCTTCTTTTCACTACATCTGTTTCTTTGGGGTAAATACCCAGTAGCGCAATTGCAGGGTCATAGGGAAGCTCTATTTTTAACTTCTTGAGGAATCTCCACACTGTTCTCCAAAGTGGCTGCACCAACTTGCATTCCCACCAACAGTGTAAGAGTGTTCCCCTTTCTCCACATCCTCTCCAACACACGTTGTTTCCTGTCTTGCTGATTTTGGCCATTCTGGCCAAATTCTGGTCATTTTGGCCACCTCACTGGTGTGAGGTGGTATCTCAATGTGGTTTTAATTTGAATCTCCCTGATGGCTAGTGATGATGGACATTTTTTCATGTGTCTGATAGCCATTTGTATGTCTTCATTGGAGAAGTGTCTGTTCATGTCTTCTGCCCATTTTTTGACATGATTATTTTTTATGTGTTGAGTTTGAGAAGTTCTTTATAGATCCTGGATATCAACCTTTTGTCTGTACTGTCATTTGCAAATATCTTCTCCCATTCCGTGGGTTGCCTCTTTGTTTTGTTGACTGTTTCCTTTGCTGTGCAGAAGCTTTTGATCTTGATGAAATCCCAAAAGTTCATTTTCGCTTTTGTTTCCTTTGCTTTTGGTGACATATCTTGAAAGAAGTTGCTGTGGCTGATATCGAAGAGGTTACTGCCTATGTTCTCCTCTAGGATTCTGATGGATTCCTGTCTTACGTTGAAGTCTTTTATCCATTTTGAGTTTATCTTTGTGTATGGTGTAAGAGAATTGTCAAGTTTCATTCTTCTACACACTTGGATCGGAAGAATAAACAACATTGTTAAAATGTCTACACTGCCTAGAGAAATCTATACTTTTAATGCCATTTCCATCAAAATTCCACCGGTATTTTTCAAAGAGCTGTAGCAAATAATCCTAAAATTTGTATGGAATCAGAAGAGACACCGAATTGCTAAGGAAATGTTGAAAAACAAAAATAAAACTGGCGGCATCACGTTACCTGATTTCAAGCTTTACTACAAAGCTGTGATCACCAAGACAGCATGGTACTGGCATAAAAACGGACACATTGACCAGTGGAACAGAGTAGAGAGCCCAGATATGGACCAACTCTATGGTCAAATAATCTTTGACAAAGCAGGAAAAAATTTACAATGGAAAAAAGACAGTCTCTTCAATAAATGGTGCTGGGAAAATTGGACACCTGTTGCATTATCTTGAGCAAAGTCTTCCTTACAGTCTTCATAGGGTCAGAATAACATTTCCTTTTTCATCTTTCCTCATCAGATACCTTGTTTATAACAATACCAAAACACTTTTCATTTTGTGAAATGTGAAATTTTCACTCTGTGAAGCCACCCTGTGCCTTTCCCTGTTTCTGTACCTTTTTACCTAGGGTTCCCTTTGAAATGTTCTTTCCTTCTAAACCAGGAAACCTTTGCTCTGTATTTAAGGTTCAGCTCAGATGTCACTTCCATTGAGTCCCCGAATGCTTTGAATTTACCCCTATTAGATTACTTACTACCTGATGCCTGAGTTCCCTTGCCTGTCTCTCCCATTTCACCTGAGCTCCAGAGAGGGGCTTTAGCTCCTCATTAATGTGGGTTGCATTCCCCCCAACCCCCACTAGTGGATGCTCACAGAACCAACGCAGCAGACACAGAACTTCCTTCCAAAACAATCATACTCCCTTTCTCTGTAAAGTAATTCCATGAGACTTTCACTGGGCATCTTTTAGTTCACATATTTTTTTAAAGTGTTTTATTTTCCTTAAAAATAATAATCCATATTTAAGACTTATCACCAATGTATACTGGCCTCCCCAAATGTATCAAGTTGTATTGTTTTTTCCTCTCTTTTATATTTTGGAATGTGTGCCTCTGTGTTCTACTTTGAGACAAGGAATCCCCTTTATGTACATGCCAAATATAAGTTACCTGTTTCCTCCGGACCCTAACTGGCAGGTCCACAGGACACCCTTTCCCACCTTTGTAACTGTTTCTTTTTTTTTCTTTTTTCCTTCTTTTCTATCTCATGACAGAGGAGCTCTTATATATAATTGGTTGGAAATTATTTGATAGACCCCAATTTTAGGTTTTCCTAAAGATATTCTTCTTGGCTACTTTGCTGTGAAGGCTGGTGGCCTCATATTCAAAAGACCACCATCCGTGTTAATTGTATACGATGCGTGATTTGCTCCTTCCCGCCCTCCTGTTCTTTTTCTTTTATCTTATTTTGACTTGAGCATAAATACTGATATTCACTCATTTTAGGTTCACTTGAAAAAAAAGTACTTTCAATAATAATCATTTTAAAACTTCTTCTTTGTATCAGACCCTTAGTTAAATTCTCTCCAAAGGGTTGAACAACCCTGTCAAGTGTTAGTATATCTATATTTTTTTATTTCTTTTCAGCATAACAGTATTCATTGTTTTGGCACCGCACCCAGTGCTCCATGCAAGACGTGCTATATCTATGTTTTTAATCTTATCCTTCAGTTGAGCAAAATAAGGTGATTTGTCCTGTCACGTGAGGCTGGGAGGGCAGCCCAGGGGCTCCCCAGCTTAGGCTCCGCCGGAGCGCCACATCCCCGACCTAAGCTGATGGGTTTACTACACTCCTCATGATTTGGGATGACTCCAGTTCTTTAAATTGCTCACCTATGGGGCACCTGGGTGGCTCAGTGGGTTAAAGCCTCTGCCTTCGGCTCAGGTCATGGTCTCAGGGTCCTGGGATCGAGCCCCGCGTCAGGCTCTCTGCTCAGCAGGGAGCCTGCTTCCCCCTCCTCTCTCTCTGCCTGCTGCTCTGCCTACTCGTGATCTCTGTCTTCCAAATAAATAAATAAAATCTTTAAAAAAATAAATTGCTCATCTAATGATATATTTTTAAATAGTTTTGTTTCAGCTCACATATAAAGAATAAAAGCATGCTTGGTTTCCCTGAGAGCTGATTGGGTAAATGTCAATACTTGGGTACACGGTTGGGTTCAGTTTATACTCCATCTTACCAGCTTGTACTTGGGCCTTCATAGCTCGGTTGGGAAAGAGAACTGGCCACGTGTGGGGGAAAGTCAGCCAGAGCAGGGAGTATAGATTAGGAACACAGGTTCTTTTCCAGATATAAGTAGAAAGTGTAGTAATGAGCTTTGACATCCCTATGGGTCTCAAGGGTGCCCTCCTTACTTACGTAGACTTGACCAAGTTGTTTGAGTTCTCAGAGTGCCAACCTCCTGATCCGAGGCCAACAGTACGTGTTGTGTGGGGTCATTTGGAAGGAATCATGTAGAGATCCTAGCCCAGGGCTCATACTCCATAAAGCCTTTTACTTTGGCCATTAATTAGCACTATGACCTTTAGGGCTGTTTCTTAACTTCTCCGTGACTGGCTTTCTTCTTGTCAAATACCAATATTAATACCTGTTGTATCTATACTTAGAGGTCTTTATAAGGGTCAGATGAGAGTACACACTTGAAAGCGTTTGGAAAATATCCAAATCTGAGCTGCTAGGATTAATGACTCTGACCGCCATTCTACCGACACCAGAGAGGGGGCGCTGGAGAGAGGCCCACTGCCCTTGCTCTACTCCAGGCAGGGTAATGGCAGACGCTTTTGTATTAAAAGCAGAGTTTTCTTTGTCCATATAGCTACAAGACAGGAAGCCCATGGATCCCCCCCCCCCCAACTTCAAATGAAATTTTCTGCCCATTATATTAGTCTTTCTCTCTTTTTTTGCTATACAACTTTTATAATAAAATTGCCTTAATCTTTCCTTTTAAAATGTTTTATTATTTGGTATTAAGCTGGACATATGTTTATTAATGTATCTCTCGCCCTTTGAGGATGTCGGCATATGCTTTATTTTGACGCCTAATATGAAGAGAAATCTATTTTATTTTTCAGCATGGTCCAGGCTTAGAGAAGCTACCTTTCCTTAATTTATGTGCACATCCCTTTAAGATTTCCCCAACATCCTATATCATTCTTACCAAACTGGAAGGGCATTTTAACGTTTGGGGACAGATGTCTCTTTTAAATGAGCTATAGGAATCCATGGATTAAGGAGCACAATTCTTTGAAGAATTTACCCCTATCGGATGTTGGATTATGATTGCAGCTGAAAAACAGAACATTGAAAGTAGTGTGTGGGAAGAAAAAGAATCAGAAATACTAAATTATGCAATCTGTCTAAATGTAATCAGATGGCAAGAGATACCGTATGGAGGGTATATCTCAATGCTCACTAGCATCACCTTCCAAAAAACACACAAAAGTAAATAAATAAAAATTCTGCAAATTGAAAGAATTCTATACAAAGATTCTTTCTTTTTCTTTTTTTCTTTCTTTCCTCTCTTTTCTTTTTTCTTCTTTCTTCTCCATTTGAAAATGATCCTGCCATCTCTTAAAAATTTCTAAGTGACTCCAATATGGTTCATATATGCTCTTCAATTCATGGTTCTGAGTAGATCAAACCCTGATCGGCCCTTTTCTCTGGGCCTGGAGAACACGTGTGGCCACGTTGATAGCCCATCCCAGCTCAGTGGTGTGGCCTTTTCAAATTGAACTTAAACCATTGGTATGCAAGTTCTTTTGGTCATGGCCAAACATGACTTCCTGTTTCTGAGGAGAAAGGCTTAAAAAGTCTCATAAAAAGACTCAAAGGGCTTCTTGGATATCAAAGGGTCCTTACAAAACATTGTTTGACGAGTTAAGTGTATGGAATAAGAAACACACGGAATTCATTTCCTTTAAAATGCACATGGGATTAAGAATTATGGAGAAAAGGGCTTTAGGAAAATACATTTGAGTTTTTATCAAACTTAACTTAAAATGTGTAAAACATAACTTGAATTGCATTAAATATATAAATCATGGCTAAACTTATCTTAAAATGTGTAACTGTTTATACACATGAATATACTCATACAGAAGATGAACTTATAAAATAATGTGATGCATTTTCAAGATGCATGATAGAAATTTACATCCCAATGGATATTCGTTTCAAAATGGACAACTTACAAAGCTCTCACACAGGCAAAGATCTTGCCTGACTGCCTCCCACCACCAGCACCACCCCAAAACAGCATGCCTTCTTTGTGTAGAAGTTGGCTTCAGGGTTTGTAAATATTATTTTGAATAGCTTCAATCTTCATTTTATGGCTATATTTGGAAAAATCAAATTTCATTTAGAGTCAAGTCTCATGTATAAATTAAGTGATAAATCTGAGAATTCTAATTTAGGCTTAAGAAAATCAGATGTGATTTCATTGTGGGTCTCTTAAACTGGTTCTCTGACAGTCAAAACAGAGGAGATCCAAAAGTATTTAGAGCAAGGGAATCCTTCTTAGAAAGACACATTCAGACTCATCAGATGATTATTTCAAAGGATGATACCCATTTACATGGGAATATTTCGTGACATCTGTTCAAAACAAACCCCATGCTTTATAATGGCTATGTGTTTTGATGCGTTTGTGTGGTAGCATGGAGAATATAAGAGGGAAAACATCAAAACATTGACAAGGAGAATCCCTAAATGGTAGGATTATGGGTAATTTTTATTTTATTTTTTGTACTTATCAATGAGCAATGTTTTCTAAATTGTTAGGAGCACTCGGTGCTACGCTAGCAAGTGTTTAACCACTGACTCAGGTGATAGGAAGAGGGACCCAAAACCGGGATGGTACAGGGTAGTTTGGTAAGCTCCGCAGAGGTATTTCATAAGGCACGGAGGATTGTCACGAAGCCTGGGATTTCCGAATGGAAGGAGAGGCAGGCTCTCTTGTTCCCACAGTGTGTTTGGACAGAGTGGAGGCTAGTGTCTCCCCATTTCCTATTTTCCTTGAGACAGGTGACCAACTCTCCATTACTTAGTAAGAAGAAAAGAAACACTCTGGATTTCAAACCTGAAGCTTCATTTTCATTTATGTGTTGAATCTGGAAAAACAGCATCTTCTTCCTGCCTCGAGAAGATCTACGTAAATCCTGTGCATTGTTCCAAGGGGGAGTCCTGTGAGTTGTGTAAACCCTATATCAATTCTCAGGCTCCTCCTGAAGGGCCGTGTTGCATGCTGACCAGAATAATCTCGCTAAGGGATTCCTACAGTTCTTGTTGTTGGTGCTATCCTACAGTTGATGCTTGACGTAGGTAAACTATTTTAGAGTATTTGTTGTCGGGTCGTAGTATATGCTGTCTTTTATTCAGTCAGTTCTCCCGTACGTTTTAATTTCTCCACTAAACCGAAAATTGAAACCTCTGTAGACAGGATTTTTAATCTAATATCTGCCTTTATTTCCAAACTCCCTAAGATCATGTTTTGCTCATAGTAATAGTTAAATAAATCTTCATTTATCAATGGACTGAAAATCACTTTGGAATATGCATACTAAGCATGGTATCGGCTGGAGAATCCCTGTTAAAACTCAGAATGTCTTAGTATAAGCAAGAGATTTAATAAATTCAGATCTAATTTTATACAACCAGGTGACAACTCTGATAAATCAGAGGGAAGTGAGAAATGTAATCTAGCTCAAAGGGAGCGAAGCCTTGGATTCTCTCTCTGCAAACATGCTCATCAATAAACTTGAAAAATGTAGCCACACTCATGTAGCTCTGTGTTGGTGTGGGTACTGTTGGGGTAGAAACTTTTTACATAATATTTAATATGAATATTATGCAGTAACAGAAGTTCAGGATAAGGAGTCCAGAGTCCCTGTCTGTCGTGAGCTGGCCGGGTGATTCCACTGCTGATCTTATTCCTGGGTCCGTAGGATCTGCACCGATGGGATTCTGGGCTGACCTTTGGTTGTATTGTCTGGCTCAGTTTCCCTGGTAACCTGGCAGAAGTACAATTATCCCTCCTGTTCCTAAGCAACCCTCCTTAGGATAAAATGGCTACTGACCAGACCTTGCCTCTGAACTGAAAGAAACAACAAATCACCCATACACACCTGAAGGGCACCATGCTTTGGCCTTTCCCAGGACAGGTAGTTGCAGTCGTTGATGGGTCCTTGTGCCTGTGAAGTTGTGAATTGTAAAAGGCACTGATCTTTTTTAAGGCTGTGGGTTTTAACCCAGAAGCTTTTAAAGCAAGGCAACGCCTACATCTGCCCGGTGTGAGTCTCCCTCCCCCCTTGAAGATGTGGCCGTCATGAAGTCGTGCCTCTGCCAGGACCTGGCTGGGGGCAGGTTTGGGGTACCCCCTCTACTCCTCTGAGCAAACTGAAGCAGAGTGCGGCCCTGAGGTGGCTTGTGTATGGGAGTGTTTACTCCTCTGTGGGCCAAGTCAGAGTGGAATATGGAGTTATTGCAACAGACTATTTATTTATTTATTTCAGAGAAAGAGAGTGAGAGCAAGCACGTGCATGTGCAGTGGGGAGGGGCAGAGAGACCAGAATCTTCACTGAGCAGGGAGCCCCACTCTGGACCTGGAGATCATGACCGGAACCAAAATCAAGAGTCCCTCGCTTATCCGGCAAAGCCACCCAGGGCCCCAGCAAGGGGCTTTTTATTTTTATTTATTTATTTTTTTTAAGATTGTATTTATTTGACACAGAGAGAGAGAGATCACAAGGAGGCAGAGAGGCAGGCAGAGGGGGAAGCAGGCTCCCTGCTGAGCAGAGAGCCCGATGTGGGGCTCGATCCCAGGACCCTGAGACCATGACCCGAGCCGAAGGCAGAGGCTTAACCCACTGAGCCACCCAGACGCCCCAGCAAGGGGCTTTTTAAATGCACTTTGGAATCAAGGTTTTTTGTGAATTGAAGTAAACAGATCACACAGGTTTATATAGTTATGTTTTCAAATGCATACGTGAGCTGCAAAAAAGCGCAGTAAAATACTAAGAAATTTATGGTATCTTGTTATAACTGCATACTTATTCAGCATATTATTATTATATGGTGATCATATAAAAAGTGTTGACTTTGAAATAATGTTTCTTGCTTTCAATATTTCTGCAAGATCTAGCTTTCTGTAGCCTGTGTGCTTCTGTGTCCTATAATAGTGTGTCTATTACTAATATTAAATAAGTGTGGTCACGGACATGTTTACCAGCTGAAAAATCAGCAAATTCTGAGAATCCTATGCAAAAACTTTCCCCTCAAATGTTAACTTATGAAAATTATGTCAACCAAGAGTTGGCTTGAGCTGCTTGAAGGTGCTCTCTTCTGAATTCAACTGACTGATAAAAAAGTATATCAATTTATTGCATATTAAATATTAGACGTATATGCATGGAGATAACACATGCATTTATAAATGAGTGTGAATATTTTCAGACTCTAAGATATAGCAGTTTTTTAAAACTCACGAGCACCTCCTCCTTTCTCAGGACCCTTTTTGGCAGAGCAGAAGAGGTGCTGTCTGGTGGTCCTCCGGCCGTAGGAGTGTACTGAGTGGTTAAGAAGGAAAGTGGGTCTCTAAATACATAGAGTTTTGTTGACAAAAGTCTTGTCATTTCACCCAGAAACATGTTGGAGGGCAGCCCTGAGTGGAAGGAGGCAGGGTGACTGGTACCGTGTCGCAGATTCTTAGCCGTCTCCTACCAGCACAGATGCTACACCAATACTATTGTAAGTAGCACAAAAGACTCAGATTTCACCACATATCAAGAGGAATTTGGACACAGGTGATGGGGCTTCCAGGGGTGAGGAAGACCGATGTTCTCCAATTACCAAGAGCCACTCGGCTCCTCAGGGCCGGGCCCGGGCATCTCATGGACAGGAAAGTTGGCATCTGGAGAATTTTTTGCTCTCAGCAATCGTTGTGATTTTCCTTCTCAGAGAGGGCACATTGTTTTTAAAATACCACACCACCTAGGGAAGACACAGGAAGAGATACTCCCTGCTTCCCAATCCAGCCTCCATCCAGATTATTTAGAACATGTGTTACCTTTAAAAATCCTCCAAAGTGCCAGAAAACAGAAGACGAGGGATATGG
The DNA here is from genome assembly GCA_004024625.1 of Mellivora capensis. Taxonomy (NCBI): domain Eukaryota; kingdom Metazoa; phylum Chordata; class Mammalia; order Carnivora; family Mustelidae; genus Mellivora; species Mellivora capensis. The sequence continues at coordinate 12,872 of PISX010003877.1, forward strand.
AAGAAAGGAGGCGTCAGGAGAAAAGGAAGCCAAGGTTATTACGGTCTGAGACATCACACACAAAGCTTTTCTTCTGCGAAGGCCGGTGCCTGATTTCAGCTCTCCTTCCCACAGACTTTCCTAAGCAGGCAACTACAAAGAGGCTGGGGATTTTTGAGCATCTTGAATAGATCAGAGGGAATTCAGATGAATCGGGAGGAAAAGTGCCCCCATCATTTGAAGGTCAGGGCCTCCAGGAAAGCAATGGCAGACATTCATGAAGCAGCAGCTCTTACTAAGAAACTAGGGGGGAGGGGAAGAAGGGGACAGAAGAGGCCAGTGGAGCAGTGCCGGGAGATGTGCAGAAACAGGGCGAGACAGAGGAGGGAGGGTGGTGTCTGGAGAGGAAGGGACTAGAACTGGTGGGACCCAGGAAGGAGGCGGAGAGCAGGGGGTGAGAGGAGGAGATGGGGGCTGCGAAGGGAAGATGAGGAAGGGGGCAGGGGGGACACAGAGACAGCCCAGGCTGAGTTCAGGACTGTTACAGACAAGGTGAAGCCCGATGCCCCTGGCTTACTGCGGGGCCGTTTCTCTGGCTGCAGACGAGTCATGTGGCACAGAGACTCGGCGAAGGCTGTTCCAGTGACAAAATCATGAACCCAAGATCTACTGAGACATTTTTTGGAGAAAAAAAAATCTCACCACAAATTTATTAGTGCTTTTAGAAACTAGAATTCTGCGTCAAGCCTTCAAGCGCCGGTGCTTTCCTTAGCCAGAGTCCAGGTCCAGTAAAAGCAACACAGGAAAACCCCTGTGATCACAGTCCTTGTAGGAGTGACCATTATCCTTTCTCACAGCGACAGTGAGCACGTGACCGTGGGGCGTGTGTTTGCGACTTTCCCCTCTGTGTCCCTGTCAGCCTCTATTCAATCATTAGTCCCAACAGGTAGAAAATCCTTCAGATCTTTTAAGATGAAGTGCCCAAGTCATTTTACCCCAAGTACAATAATCTCAATCTCTGATGGCCAGAATATTTTCCCCCCAAAGACAAGACAGATAGACATGTGAAGAGGAAAACGGGAGCCTGAAACCCATATGGTGGCCCGGGGGAGGGGCAGGGCAGCTCTGGGCATGGTGCTCTCGCTTTTATCTTCTAGGACTCCTGGTTCCAGCGAGCAGGTGGAGTAAAGTGTGGGGGCCACAGCGCTGTCTCCGGGACAAGGACCCACACAGCAAGAGGGGAGGGAGCTCGTGGATGTCAAAGCCGTGAAGGGATCTCAATGTAATTTGAATTTCACAAAATGGCTCTTCAGAATTGCCTATTTTGTGGAGTATTATCACAATTCAGCGTGTGAGGAGGCATCACCGTCCTCAGTGCACATGTTACTCGGGAGGCAATTACCCGCTCAGACTCCTCTCCAGTCGATCGCTGCGACCCCCACCCAAGCCACTTCCTAAAGCGACTGAAAATTGCCAGTTAAGAATGCTCACGAATGTTTGCCATAGATGTTTCAATATGCAGATCCGCACTGGAGACGTGAAAATACATATCATGTCAGAGCCCCACTGTGTCAAGGACCCATTTCTTTAAATTAGCTCTTGCATATGAATTTAGAATTCAATAGAGGAAATCAGCTTCAGGGAAGTTGTCAAGGGGTAGTGATTAAATAGTATATACTTTTCAAAGCTGTTTATGTGACAAAAAGTAACACTACAGTCAATTATTCAGATAGGAATTTCTAGAGAATTGAGGAAGTGCACATGTTAATAGTCTCTTCTGTATGTGGTTGCAAAGGAAATTAGGGTATGAACCGTGCGAAGAGGAGCCAACTGAGAAACAATCACCCTTCCTGTCTCACTTCTTGAAGAGCAGAGCGCCGGTTTTTCTTTCTCTTTTTTTTTTTTTTTTAAAGATTTTATTTATTTATTTGTCAGAGAGAGGGAGAGAGAGAGAGAGCGAGCACAGGCAGACAGAGAGGCAGGCAGAGGCAGAGGGAGAAGCAGGCTTCCCGCCGAGCAAGGAGCCCGATGTGGGACTCGATCCCAGGACGCTAGGATCATGACCTGAGGCGAAGGCAGCTGCTCAACCAACTGAGCCACCCAGGTGTCCAGCCGGTTTTTCTTGATGGTTGCCCAGATGGCCGGTCGGGGAAATGGAGACCACTGAGATGCATGTGGGGCCCTCCACTCTGTAGGCCTCCCATCCATCCATGTCTGCCCCATGCCAAATGGAACAGGGGCTGTGACACCAGCCATGCGTGACTCCCTTCTCTTCTTTTGCCCTCCTTCCATCTGGCCTGGGAAGTGCTCTGACACATGGGTTACCTTCTAGCCCTCCCCACAAATTATGCCACCAGCTGGCAGAGGGGCTGCATTGGCGGGAAGTAGGCAATGCCGTGGACCATAGCCAGCCATCACCACACAACTCACATCTTTCCTTCCTTTACCTCTTTTCTTCTCCCGGCTTCTCCTTCCTGTCCTGGATATTCTTAGCAAAATGAAGCTAAATAACGAAATAAGCTAAAGCAAGGCTGACAGTAATAGTAAAGCCTCCAGAACATTCCATCTTTGAAAGACATCACTGATGTTTTCTGGAATTTGGTCAGATTCTATGGTGCTTTACCTCCCCGCCAAACATATTCTCGGAGGGCAAAGACTGCTAAGTTTCTATGGTGATTTATTCATCTACTCACACCATAGTTTTGTTCATATTCTTCTCCCCAAATCGGCCCTATAGAACCCCCCCACCTCTTTTTTTTTTTTTCTTATTTAGTCAAACCACTATATCTCACCGACAAATTCCTTACAGGATATAGAGAGCGCTCTCCTTCGGAAGTTTTCAGAGTGCACTCCGACACGACTTGCCGGTATTGAGGTGATTTTTCTGCTGTCTTTGTCTCGTTTTTAGTGATTGGATTCTCAGCTGCTGGGGAAGGGCCCATGAGCACAACGTGGAGAGGAGTGGTTCTTGCCATTTCCCCAAGTGGAGGGGTCAAGAGTATTACCAGAGCAACAAATAATAGTAAATATCTAATCGCATTATCTAAGCAAAAAAAGTTGACTTTGCAGAAAGTCAGTTCCTTGTTGGCAGGGAGTGTGGCACAATGGTCACTGTCCAACAATCAGCCTTTCAGCCTTTCATTTCCCAGGTGTATGGTCCTGGGCAAACTATATGACTGTGTAAATGTCCGTTTTTTTTATTCATGAAATGGGAAAGATAATCTTGTTTCCCTAATCGGACTTAGTGATTTTTTAGATTAATCTGTAATATGTGCTTAGAATAACGTCTGAAACAGAGTAACTTCTCAGCCATTTTTGGATGCTGTCTTGTTTGTATTTTGTCATTGTGTTGTTGCACGTCTATGGCCTCATGGCCTCTAGCAGGCACTTGTATTCCTGGCTCAGTATATATTTGTGGATTCTAAGTTTCCTTGATTGATGAGTTATATTCCTTGTTTTTATTTTTTTAAGATCTTTATTTATTTGAAAGAGAGAGAGTGGGAGAGAGAGAGCGAGCATGAGAGGGGTGAAGGTCAGAGGGAAAAGCAGACTCCCCATGGAGCTGGGAGTCCGATGCAGGACTCGATCCTGGGACCCTGGGATCATGACCTGAGCTGAAGGCAGACGCTTAACAACTGAGCCACCCAGGTGCCCCATAATATTCCTTGTTTAATGTTTGAAAACACAAATATTTAAATGTAATTATTTAAACAATACAATGAGTACACAGCAAAGATCAAGTTTCTTACCCTACCCTCCAAAACTCTCCCCTCTGAGAGGACCGGTGTCAGATTACTTACAAGCTTTCCAAAATATCTGTGTTTGTGTATTCCTTTATAAAAATTTTGCGGACACTATCTTTCTACCCCTCACCAAGCCCACACTTCTGTCTTCCCACCAAAGGTAATCACTGCCTTGAATTTTATATTTATTTACCTTGTTTTCCTTTTTAACAGCTTTACCATAAAGACTCTAAACAGCATTTTGTTAATTTATGCTTATTTTAAGCTTTGTAAAAAAGGTAGGTCATCATTCACCTTTTTTGCTTATTTTTTAATAAAAGCATGCTATACATATTTTTTAGCTCTTTTTTCCCCTCTTAACAATATTCATTTTTTTAAACTTGAGTCAATTGTCTGGTCAAAAACTTCTCATCATTGTAAATTGATGATTATAGAAATAAGATTAATTTTTAAAAACAATTATGCTTAGAAATAGTATCATTTTAGTCTATCTTCATTTTTTTAAGATTTTATTTATTTGTTTGACAGCCAGAGATCACAAGTAGGCAGGGAGGCAGGCAGAGAGAGAGGAAGGGAAGCAGGCTCCCCGCTGACCAGAGAGCCTGATGAGGGTGCCCCATCTTTAAAACCTTTTCTTTTCTCTTCTTGGGCCTCTAACAGATGCAGTAACTAAATGGTTAAACACTGATATTACTTCAAAGTTGTGCAGGTTGTACATGGCTGTGAGAGTTAAGATTAGCGTCCACTGCTCACCAGAGACTGGACCCTAGCCATGCTGGAGCTGAGCCCCCCCACCCAAGGGATCCCCCCCACATCTATTAGAGCTCCATGCATGCTTGCTTTTTGGGCTAATAGCTTAATAATGGCTCTCACACTAATATGATGCTTTCAGATGATCTTAAAATGAAATGAACAGTTTTGCTTCTAATCATTCCAGTTAAACCTTCAGGTTATTATTAAAATGGGCACAATGTTGATGGTATGTATATATTAAGCTGTTAAAAATAAGTTTTCAGTTCTTTCCAAGGAAAATCAATTAGACTAGTGGTCCTAGAGATTCGAGAACACCAGCTTTAAACCCATGGTGCTTATGATTCAGCATTGAAACAATTCCCTCCACGTGAAGATGCTAACGATGAGACCTTTTGGAGTCAGCTGAGTATCACAGCGGAATGGCGAGCAGGCAAGGTAACTTAAAGTTAGCACTGAGGGACCCTTCAGGAAATGTAGACATTTCTGCGTCCCTTTGTAGCTGGGGAAAAGCTCCAGGCCAGGGATGAATCAAATCTATAAAAATGCATGTTTTGTAGTTTGCATGCATTCACTTCACCACATCACTTTATGCTCACGGTTTAATTTGCCTCAAACTCGCAAGAAGAATGAGAAAACACCTCACTTAAGAACATCTCTATAGATACAACCAAGACCCTGAGATGAGACTTGTTTATGTTCCTATGTGAGCCAGTTTATGACATCTTCCAGGCTCAGGTTGCTGACTGGTTTGATGGCTTTATCTGAATCCCCACTACTCCTCCCTCCCTCTCTTCTTTCCTTCCACATTGTTTCAAAAGCTACGACATGCCAGGCTTAATACAGGCCAGTGTTAAGCTCTGAGACAACAGGTGGGTCACAGTCACTTGAATTCAGAGTAAAAACGAAACACGGTTTTCGGTTATGTTGAATGGGTGCATTTATAATGGAGGGGTGGGTTTGGTAGAGAAAGGGTGAAGTCAAAGGCATATGTAGCAAACAGTGTACACATTTGAGCATAAGTGGAGCTCCCTCTACTCACACACTTGATTCTTCTGTTGGCTCTATTTATACCATGTCTTAGAAACATTAGGAGGAAACTTAAACTGAGAAAATCCCTTCCATGATGGGCAAAATAACTCTGTGTTTTGTAAACAACCTATCCAAAGGAACAGAAGAAATAGGAGCATTGGTTTACTCATGAATGGAGAGACTAGGAGAACATCTCCAATATATGAACCATGACGTGAAACAACTTTTTGTTTCTGTCTTCCTTCTCTGCTCTACCAAGTTGTTACATGCCATGCTATCGACAGGCTCAAAGGATTATACAAGCCAGGATAAGCCGCTCAATTCTAAGGTTGCTGGTAAGCATAAATATCCTCCTCCTTTCAGAGTGACTGGGTAAAAACAAAAATAACCAAAATCATTGAAGAAGGAGAGCAAACATACAAAGACAAAGTAGGTAAGCAATTATATAAATACAGTCTATGCTTGATCTGCTGGTCCTGCCATTGGGTTACTTATTAAGCAGATAACAATATAAGAAAATTGACAACATACCAATAGAAGAAGTCAATCCCAGAGGCCGTATCTTGCATTAGTTTACGTATATGGAAGATCCCAGGAAAACCTGGGAAGATGCAGAGAAGTGTAGTAGCCGTTGCTTGGGGTGGGTGGAGAGAGGGGAAGACCAGCTGGTCATGAAGAGGGACTTATTTTTGAGGGATTTCCTCAAATTATATCCTAAAGTTTCCTAAAATTTTAGGACATATCTTAAAATTATATTGTGGGGGTAGTTGCATGATTCTGGGAATATACTCAAAGCCACGGAACCTCGCACTTAAAATTGATGAATGTTATGGTATATGAATTGTACCACAACAAAACAAAACAACAACAAAAAGATGAGTTACTCTAGGAATTGGATCTTCTCCAGCCCCTACGGGCCAGCACGGTTTCCTGAGTGCACTGGCAGAAGAGTCACTGTAGGGCGGGTACGGGCTAGAGACAGGTCATTGGACCCACCACTCTGTGGCCTGTGTTCAGACCTTTCCTTGCCCAGGGGAGCCTGAGTAGGGGGCAACCACAGGTCTGCACCAGCAGGAATGGAAGACAAAATATTACAAGAGACAGGCCAAGGAAAAAGCGAGAGAACGAAGGGATATTTTCTAGATGTCTTCTAATATCTGTGTTCTTTCCAGATCTTTCCCCTACCCCAGTGACTTCATTGTTCCCTTGGAATCTGGGTTTTTCTTGATCCCTTGGACAGAATCTCCTCCTTGGAAGTGGATTGACTTAACACAACAATAACGTTTGGCTTCTCAGAGGGGAGAGGGTCTGACGTAAACTATGCAGTCCTCGTGTGTGTGTGTGTGTGTGTGTGTGTGTGTGTTTAATCAGGTCCAGAGGTTGAGCTCATAATACTCTTCAGTTCGTGGTTCACTATCCTGACCAATTTGCACAAAAGCCATTTTGTAAAATTGTACTTTTATCCTCTCTGATGCTCATGATCTGTTCCCCTCCCTCCCACGTTTTTAACCACTTAAATATGGTTCTCGCGTGTCACTTCGTATGTGCTCTTTCAAAATGAGAGTGTGTATTTTCAGTGAACGTAAATGGTATTTGGGTTTTTTTGTTTGTTTGCTTTAAGTATTTTATTTATTTATTTGAGAGAGACAGAGAGCGAGAGAAAGCACAAGTTGGGGGTAGGGAGAGGGAGAAGCGGGGCTCGATCACAGCACCCCGGGATCATGACCAGTGCTGAAGGCAGAAACTTAAACGACTGAGTCACTCGGGTGCCCATAAATGATATTTGTTATAATTTGTTATGTTCTTTTGGTCTCCCGCTTATTTAGCACCATAAAACTATGCCTGAATATTGCCGCTTCAAAGGATTTGAATGCTTAATTAAAGCAACTATATAAAATAAACTAAATTATATAGAATTAACCATGTTACTATACTCTAAGCTCCTTGAGGGAGAACCTTTGTGCCTTGTCAATGTTCTTTGAATGTTGAAAGAAAGTAAACAGTGGAAGAAAAAGACATGAAGGAAGGAAAGAAGGAATGTGTCTGAGCTCACGGGCACCTGGTCTCCTGCATCGCCGTCCTTCATTAAGCCTCCACCTTTTACACCTTACAGACTGCTACCTTCCTTCCTGTTGTGGTCCCCTCCCATCTGAACTAGGTACTCTAGCATGTTGTTGAATAATAGCAAATGTTTCCCATCATGGCCTCTCTTTATTGATATAGTCAACACTCGCAGTCTTCAAAAACAGATTGGTCATGTGTAAGCCAAGTGTTTGCTGATCGCTCATTAGTCCCAGATGCTCAAACTGTTAGTCTTTCTACTTGACACCGCCTCCCACAGATCCGGTACCAATGCAGCAGCTTAGGGAGCTCTACTGGGGTCATGACAGATACTGTTCAGCTAGGTGGACAGTTAAAAATAAAAATGATGGTAGCCAAGGTTCAGTCTAGGTCTAAAGCTTTGACAAAAAGGTCCTATTCACAGGATCCTGTCCAAACCTTGTTGGCTCTCAGCTAAGGGGGGTACTCAAACTTGAAGTCATGAATTGAATGATCACAATCTTGCTTAAAGGAGCCAGATACAGTAACAGAAACAAGAGGGGGGGAAAAGGCAGCTAGAACTGCAGGTTCAAAGGTAGCTGCAACATGGGTTTACTTTTTTCACTCTTTGTCCAGATTCTCACCTTCTTTCAAGTTGGGACTCTGGCTTCACATCCCTGGGGAACTCTGCCTGGATTCATGAACTCTCAGTGGCCATTCTTCCATAAAGATATTTCCTTTTACTTACTTCTTCTATATCTAGTTTCCTCCTTGCCAGTTGGTGTGCAGAAGGTGACACTGCTTTTATACAGGACGGAACTTTGATATGCAGAAACTTCTCACTGACCTTTGTTCCCCAGAAAACTGACCGGAGAGGAGAGATTTGTGTGCACGAGATTTGGGGGGGACGTGCATTCAGAAACAGTATCACTCGGGGAGTTAGGGGAACCCGCTGGGCAGAAGGAGCTGTTGAGCTGCCCTGGGGTGCCTCGGAGAGCTCAGCTGATAAAGCAGGGCACTCAGGAGCGAGTGCGGTCTGAGGAGTCATCCTGAGTCAAGGCAGGGGACCAGAGGTTTGTACCCCAGGGACCCAGCAATTCCTGAAGAGGTGTTTACCCGTTAGCTATGGGCCAGTTCTCCCAGCACCTGGGGAAATGAGTGCCTTCTTCATGGATGTCTGGATGGCGCACCACAACATCTCTCCAGTGTGTTATTTTGTCAAAGCAATGAGGCTGACGTCAGTCCCGTGCTGCAAAGGAGGGACCCAGGACCTATGGAACACATATGAGGTCATTATTTCACACTTGGTCACAGAGCTATGTGGGCACAGGGACAGCTCTTGAAATCAGGTTTTTAATTAAAAAAAAAAAAAGGTAATTCCACAGACAACTTTGGAAAAAAGGGAAGGAGGAAGGCAAAGAAATTGTTTGAGAAAACTGAAGAGATGTGAAACTTGTTTTAGCATAATGTCACATTTATGATGAACATGAGTCCAACCCTGAAGGAGGTATTAAGCACTTCACTTCTGCCTTGCAAGGTCAGCCTCACTGGCACCTGTCACCTGTTATTCAGTCTTGGAAATTCCAGAAGAAGGAAGGATGCCAATCAGTTAAAGTACAACAAACTAAACAAACACCATAAAATGCCTCTGGTGTGAGTCTGTGTGTGTGTGTGCTGGGAGTGGGGAGTATTAAGGGGATTAGAATTGTCTGGCAGGCCACAGTGGGGAGGAAGGTGAGAGTACACCTTGTGGGTCGGTCCCTCTCCCTTCCCATGTTATCTAGAGATGCCACTGACAACCTTATCATAGTTTCAAATCTGGAAAAAAAAAATAAATTAGCTTGCTACCTGCAACCTCTGAGCGTTTGCTCCTCAACACCAACTGCATCCCGCCTGCAAGTAAGACTCGATAACAGGTAAGATAAATGCCCCTTAGGGAAGGATGGTGAGAATCTCAGAAGCAGGTGCTCATTCCACAGGCTTCTGCACAGGCCTTTGCCTACACTTCTCCTGGCCTAGACCAGGGACGTATGCTAGGACCTGGCATACCTCCCTTCTTCCCCACCATACATGCTCAGCCAAGGCAACTAAAAATCTCAAGTGAACATAAACTTCAAATACAAATGATTAGACATTTTAAGGACAACTAACTGCCTTATTCCAAACAGCATAATTATAAAAGCAGAAAGATTAGGAATGTACAGTAAATGGTCTTAGGGAAAATGTCTTATATTTGAGAAAAGAACAAGTAGCAAATTAGGAAAAAGAGAATATGTATAGCAAATATAGTAATTAAAATAAAGGTATCCATAGATGAGTTTAATAAAGACTGATACAGCCAAAGAACAAATCAGCAAGTTGTAACAGTAACTGCAATATTTTCCAAGGGCATTCAGAAAGAGAAAGAGTAAAATAGAAAAATAAAACACAAAAATAAAAACTTGAAGTATGTACAGGAGAGAGAAATAATGCCCCAAACCTAAGGCATGCTTCTAGAAGAATCGCAAAAATAATCTGTCAGTTTCTTTCTTTCTTTCTTTTTAAAGATTGTATTTACTTGTTTGAGAGACAAAAAGAGATCACAAGTAGGCAGAGAGGCAGGCAGAGACAGTGGAGGAAGCAGGCTCCCGGCTAAGCAGAGAGCCTGACGCCGGGCTCGATCCCAGGACCCTGAGATCATGACCTGAGCCGAAGACAGAGGCTTAACCCACTCAGCCCCCCAGGCACCCCTGTCAGTTTCTTAGAGGGATACAGACCTCTAGAGCATAGAACCTTTCTGAGGTCATTACCTGCGAGTAATAAAAATTTTGCCCACACAGCACACAAAGATTTATACATGAATGTTCATGTCTGACTTATTCACAATAACCAAAAAACTGGAAAAATCCTAGTGTCCATTAATATGTGAGCTGATAAACAAAATGTGGTGGTACATCCTTGTCACAGAATATTATTTATCAATGAGCAAGAGAAAAATCATGAATACACATAACAACACAGACAGATCTCTGAATCATTATGCTAAAAAAAAAGGCCAGACATAAACAAGTACATGCTATACCGTCCCATGGGTATGAAATCCTGTAAGAGACAAACTGATTCATAGTGATGGAAAGCAGATTAGGGTGGTCCAGGATTAGAGGGGAAGGGAGTTTCACCACAGGGGAGTTTGGGGCATGAGGGAATGTGTCTTGATTATTGTGGTCACAAGAAGGGATAGATTTTCAACACTTATTGAACTGTTTACTCAAATAGTATTCATGTTTTGGCATGTAATGATACCTTAATAAAATTTATATATCTGTAAAAGGAAAAGAAACAGAAAAAAATGCATTCATGTCAGTAATGTGTTTTCTACCAAAACTGTCCAGAGACACAGTAATGTTGAACATAGACACATGACAAACTATTCTTCATACCTGCATAAAATAAGATCAAGTATGAACATTTAAACATAGTCTAAATAGATCTGGAAGCAAAATTTTATATATATGTACACACACACACATATATATATATATAATATTGGCTAAGTAAAGCTGTGTGTAAAAACATAAATTATCCAATACAGTTTAGCCCTCAAATAAGACATTTTAGTACTAGAAAGATGTGTCAATATATTAGTAGATCAGTGGAGTGAAAGATAAAAGATACCATAAAATCTCAAGAGAGGCAGGAGAAAGCACTTAAAAAATTCAGCCTTTAAAATAAACCTCAGAAGACTTGAATGAGGCATAACTATACATAAAGTCTAATTATTTTATACAGAAGCCCTAGAGCAAACATCATCTGCGATGGTGTATCTTTGGCTTCCATGCTGACTTTGTGGAGGTGAATATTTTATTTAGTTACATGAGATCATTATTTGCTCCATTGCAACTTCTTGTTTTGCTTTCTTTTCTTTCCGTGGTGTTTGTTCTCACATCATCTTCACTATTTTTCTCTTAGCATACATGCAATCATTAAAAAGGAATCAAGGCAAGATCCTCCTTGATTAGCATTTGCTTTTGACTTAAGTGAGTTTTTCCTGAATGACCAAGTTTCAAAGATGCAACGTTGAAGGGATGGATGAACAAACAGGCAGCCCCGTGGCCGGTGTGTGTGGTGTTGAACACAAAATGCATTTACCAGCACAAACTAGCTCCCTGTCAGGAGCAGAACTCTGGTCCTTGATGGCAGTGTAAAGAGTATGAACAGACTGTTTCCAGATACATAAATTAGGGATCCCTTCGCCAGCATCACAAAGATTCATTCTTCATAAAACTGTAGAAGCCTAATTAGCCAGAACTGTATTACCTGGCCTTGGACAGACCAAAAACAAGGCTGACTATTTAAAATCCTTTGGGCTTTGAATTAGGTCTTTTTAAATACTCTTAAAAGAAGAAACAAAGCCTTCAGAAGAGAGGTGGCAAGACGTCTACAAGATGTGGGGTGTTGTCTGAGTGTGTGTTCGTATACTGCCATCTCGAAGAGAGCTCGGTGAGTTCCAATTCCGTGCTCTTCAAACGGTATCCTTCAATAAAAAAATTACAGCCTCCCAATAGACATCGAGTAAACACTTCCAACTAGAAGAAAGAAGCATACTTCACATGGGAAAAATGAGGGTGTTGTCATGACAACTATGAAGAGTGTTTTATTAGATGACTGAATTGAATGCTGTGCAGAGCTCCTGGGCTCTGTGCTCTTATCTGAAATTCTGGAAACCTGCTTGGGGTCTCACAGCCTTATAATCATACAAAATGTGGCTACTATGATCCCCAAAGTGTGACCTAGTAAGACTTCTTAATTCTGGCATCTGTTTCAAAACTGAAATACATCCACATACATAGAAAGGCGTCTAGACTGCCACTCACTCCTGCACTGGGCTAGCTGCGTGGGTCAAGTGAAGCCTCTCATTTCATAGAATGTCTTGACGATGTGTTTGTGCTCAGAGGCCCAGGGGCCGGAGTTTCCATGCAGTGAGAGGGAGAGCCACAGATCCGGAGGTAGAATCAGCTCGGGATTTTCTTGGCTATTTCAGATTACTTATCTCAAAGATGTCTTTGTTTTCTTTTGTTCAAATTCTTCTCTTCTATTGTTGGAACCAATGTTAAGTCTGTCCTTATACATGTTTACAAACTACTTGTAAACTTTGGCCAGTCCTACCTACTCCAACTGTTGTATAATTGTGGATATTTTATTATTGCTTTGAAGGAATTGTTAAATTAAAAATAAATACTCTAAATGTTCTACCCTAACCCATGAAAATTTAACTTTAGTAAACAACAACAACAACAACCAAAAACTACCTCTAAGTCAGCTAATTTTGATTATTCACAAAGATCAGGGACAAGGATAATAGGAACACTGGCCATTTGTACAAACTGCCTCATTTTTTTTTTTCTTTTCCAGACACTGATCTGAACGATCACTCAGAGTGCTATAATGTGTCCCAGGAGCCTAGAACCACACAGAGCATATGGGAGGCTCTCCATGCATAGTTTTTGAATAAATGATTTGATTCTCACTCTACTTGTGTCTGTCGTGAACTGCAGGACTAAGTTTTGAACTCAAGGATTATGACTTCAGATGCAGGACTTTGATCCATGTGCTACACTGTCCTCTGAGTGCTCTTATTAATTATGATTTTATTTTGTTTTACATTAGAATAACTTGTGAACTTGCTTCTGTCCTCTAATTGGGAAGCTCTGAGGGGATAGAGGCAATAATCTATAATCTGCTTGTCCTAAAGTAGAGAGGAAGAAATACGTCTCCAATCATGGGAGCCAGGCATCGTGGAGAGGACATGTGGGTTTTAGATGCAGCTAACACCTGAATTTTACCTCAGGCACTGTTAGAGGCTGAATTACGTCTTTGCAAATCCAAATGCAGAAGCCCTCACCCCACCACCAAAGAATGTGTCTGTATTTGGAGACCAGGCCTTTCAAGTGGTCAGAATGAGGCTGTTAAGGTGGGTGCTCATCTAACTTGGCTGGTGTTTTTATGAGAGGAGGAAGAGACCTGAGGGGTGTCAGAAAAGGCCACGTGAGGACACAGGAGGAGACAAGAGAGAGAGGCCTCAGGAGAAACCAAAGCAGCCGACACCTTGGTCTCGGACTTCCAGCCTCCAAGGCTGTGAGGAAATCAGTTTTGGTTGAATGAGCCTCCCACTCAGAGGGGGAGACAAAGCTGGAAGCTATGAACCCCACCCAGGCTCAGAATGCAAGAGCCGGACAGTGAAATAAGTCAGAGACAGATATGTCAAGACCTCACTTAAGTGTGGAAGCTAAAACCACCCAACTCAAAGGAACAGAGAATAGACTTCTGGTTTCCAGAGGCAGGGCTGGGAGCAGGGGAACCGGGTAAAGGTGGTCAAAAGGTGCAAGATGGCAGTTACAAGGTCAGCAAGGACTGGGGTGTAAGTTGCGGTGTGGAGACTATGGTTCACATGGCTGAATGGTGTACATGAAACTTGCTAGGAGAGTAGACCCTGAAAGTCCTCATCATAAGCAAAAAAACTCACTTTTTCTTTCCCTCTGTAATTATATAAGGTGGTGGATGTCAACTAAACTATGCTGCCACCACTTCGCCAGGCCGTGGGGTATACCTTAAACTTACATACTATTGTTTGTCAATTATATCTCAATAAAGCTGGAAGAAAAAAAAAAAAAGAATACACAAAAAAGTCAAGATGACTAACTGATCCAGGATTAAAGATGGTGGACGGGGTCACGAGTGCTACCAGGAAGAGAAAAGCAAACTAGGTCTGCAAAAGATGAAGTCAAGAATGAGGTGGCTTTGTGAAACAGGGGCGTCTGGGCTAGAACGTAATCGGTGGGCGGGACTGTCAGCCCCACAACAGCAAGAGGAGGTGAGGGGCAGGAGGTGGAGACTAGCAGAAGGAGGCATGGCCAAGTAGCCATCTTGTAGGAGACAAGCAAGTGGACCCCAGCTAATGAACCTAGCCATGTATCAACCCACAGTAAATGGGTTTTACGACATTGTTCTTTCTGGCTTGTCTGGACTGGAAGCAGGATGAGCGCATCATCCCCTGACAGAGGCCTGATTGTGATGATTTACTCCTGAAATCCGAAGTGACTCAGCCAATACAATTCTTCTTTTGTCTAACTAAAGTGTCCCTCTCTCACACAATAATTTTCTAGACTCTTCATTCATTATGGCCAGCCCTCTCATTTTACCATTATTTCTTTCTTATTCTTCTGCATCGAGCCGTCCTGCTACCAAAATCAGAACATCTCCATGTTTACAATAATGCATTGAGTTTTATTCATTTCAAGGTAATATAGCCGGGGAGAAATTCTTTGTACCACTTAAGCGCTATCTGGCAGGCCGGCCATAAGAAAGGAAAAAATGGAGGCTTGTTATCTGTGCAGCCTGAAAACAATCCTTTCTGTTTTGACTTGAAAGGCAGCTGGTTTACAGGGATACCTTTTCCCGGGAAGAGCTCTCACTCTCTTCTAAAAGTAAAGGCCACATAGATCTTTGAGACCCTGACACTGTGATCAAAGACACAATTCACTAGTGTCTTACAGTCATTGACATAAAGGCATGATCAAATTAAGAAGACTCAGAACATCTAATAAAGTATTCCTTGTTAAAGTGCACATGAATTGTCCAGGTTCTGTTCGGGCGAGATTCATCTGAAGGTCAGAAAGGTCCTCACACGCAAATACTCACTTGCTTTTACTTTACAGAATTTTTTTGAAAAGAATGAGTTGTGTTTTACATCTAAGTGATTTAATTTTTGTGCTGCTTGTTAATTAAATAATGGATCCCACAATAGCCTTATCATTTCAGTTCAAGAGCGATTCTTAGGTTTTCTCCATAATGCTTTGTAGAGATTTTGTAAAGTCCTTGTATCACAACGTCAGCAATGCCTTGAATTTAAAATATTGAAACCGAGGGATCCTGAAAACCTCCCTGCAAGAGAAAGACTTTTCAGAGGAAAATGGTTAATGTTAGAAAATAGGTTCTAAATATATATATATATATATATATATATATATATATATATATATATACATATATACTCACACACACACACATACACACACATATAATCTGTAAATTTCTTTATGTCACCTTACATTAGAACTTGTGGTAAGATTTCTACATATTTTTCCCTCTTCTTAAGTATAAAATGTCTGTCTCTCCACTTCTTTCCACATGGCTTAAAAGCATTTTATACTTTTTATTCTGAGAGATAACTTTTCCCTCTTCTTGCTTTCAACTAGTCACCTTTAAAAAAAAAAAAAAGTCAGCAAATGTCTCCAAACCATAGCCCACACATAATTTACACACCATTTCATAATAAATTCTTTGCGATATGACTTCTAGCACCATCATCAGGATGACCTCACTGGGGACTCGAGAGGACAGCATTGCATTTTGTGTAGTTGTTTGGAGACGCCCACACTGGCCCTGTCTGCACACTCCAGGCACTGATGATGAATGAACTGCCAAGTCAAAGAGCTTTTCTTAGTTCTTACTCTTCTTGGCTCATGTTCCCCCACCCCTTCCCTGAAGCAATGGTCTTGGTTTTGGTTGATGATTTACTCCTTTGGATTGTGTTCCCATTCTCACCACAGGTGGGATACCAAACTCGTTTAGTGTTTCTTCCTTCATTTCCTTAGACTTTAAAAAAACAACAACAAAAAAAACCAGCTCATTATAAGATCTACTACTGGCAAAGTTGTCCTAATAACTTGGGGTGTGTGTCAATGTCAAATCTCTACCCATTTACTGGCAATTTCACTACATGTACCTTTCCTTCCCAAACCTTCCCTTCCCCACCTACACACACACCACACTGCACAGTTAGGGCTCTCTGCCCCTGGTGCTATCATCCTGCCAGTAGCTCCAAATTGGACTTTTGAAGAAATTATTTTTTTTTCACATCTCCTGCATGTAAGTTGTTTAAAGTCTATGTAATATATCAAGCACACATTCCACCCCTGACCACACCCCTTAAGACTCTTGTTTTTAATCTTGTTTACCTGACTCTAATCTTTTATCCTTTCAATAGGATACTTGCAAATATTTCATTTTATTATTCAAAAATAAATACCAGACTGGACAAATACTAGCTAGTACTGCTTCATGACAAAAGATAGTAGAAATCAATCAGTCAATCATGACTGAGAGACATGCGAATGCCTAAATACCACAAAAATAATTAAAATTATTTGCAAAATCAATATTAATTATATTTTTTGCATATAACATGTTTTTGCATTTTGGCATTGATTATGAAGAACATTTTTACATATGGAAAAAATACAGAGATCAGAATTGAGATGATTCATTTTTTTTTTTAACTCAACACTCCTATTGCTCTGCTAGGGCTACGAGAACAAAATACTACAGACTAGGGGGCTTGACCAAAAGACATTTGTTTCTCATAGTTCTGGAGGCTGGAAGTCCAAGATCATGGTGCTGCCAAGATCATGGTGCATAGGTTTTATTCTGAGGCTTCTTTCTTGGCTCATAGGCAGCTGCCATCTTGCTATGTGCTCACAAGATCCTTTTTCTGTGGTTCTGTGGATATAGAAAGAAATCTCTGGTGCCTCTTCCTCTTCTTATAAGGACACTAACCCTTATGATCTTTTAGAGCTTGCATTCAGCCACGGTAGGGTTTAAGGTTTCAACCTGTGAATTTGGGGAGGACACACACCTTCAGTCCACAACACCACCAGCAGAGTGTTGGGACAGCTGTTGTGAAACTCAACGATGTGGAGGTTAACAGATTAATATTTCACAGAGCCATGCCTTTCAGGTAGAGTGGACCAAACATGGCTTGGAAGCAGGAAAGGATGTCTACTGATGGTGGTAACCTTCACACAGGTAGCGATGAAATGTGTGTCTGCTTCCTTTTCTTACCCATACACTCATTCGGTTAGGTGAGTGAAATTCCTCTCCCTGACTGCTGTGGGGCCCCTAGCCAAGGAGCACTTCCCGACTTCAGAGGGAGGAGCTCCTCGAACAATCACTTTCCACAGAGAAAGAAAGTCTAGTGTCCCTTTTGCCAGACCATACTCATCATTGCTTTTGCTGTAGCAGCCTTTGGGAATAAATTAACTTTTTACTTTTCTTATTGGAAAGGCATAGATGGCCTTGATGCAGGACACCTGCTGCTATCAAGAGTTAAGATTCTTTAGTTATCTGGAGAATAGAAACTTTGGGGTGACGAGGCTTTACAGGCTGGGAAAAAGAAAAAGGCATGCGTAAGGAGCTACTCTTTGTTTCTCCCTCACCTGGATTCTGTTCCTCAGCCTCACCTCACATAAAGTCTGCGTCATAATGCTAAGCCTCATTCACAGGTGAGGTCTGCCTGATTCACTTCCAAGGCGAGACTGCATGAGGTAGGAAGGTAGTGCTCTTAAAGTTTACATCAAGGACAAAATGGGAGACTCGGTCTGTGACTGCCCAGTTAGGAGGTGAAAGACTAACACCAGGCCCTGGATGCTGGTCAGATGAATCTGCTCCCCGTGCACGCACCTCCCCCCCAACATACACGCATCTCTTTACCAGGACACCTGTGGCCCAGGAACAGGTTAGATTGGCCAGAGTCATCCTGTCACTGACACAATGTTTTTTTGTACGACGACTAAATCAGGACAGAATAAGAACAAAGATACTAGAAAGGGCTATAGAAGCCCCATAGGTCCACAGTCTGTCCTTTTCTGGGAGGGAAGAAGAGGTATAGGGTCAGTGTAGCAAAGAAGATGCATAGGAACAACTTCAATCCTGCACCTACGTGAGAATACCTTTGGTACAAAAGAGGAAGGATCCTGAGGACAAGTGCCTGGATCGGGACATTTCAGCGTCGAACTGCAGTGGACCTCATCATAAAAAAAAAAGTGATGGGAGGTAGGAAAAGACCCAGATGTGGGGTGATGTGATGGGAAACACACTCTAATCTGGCCAAACACACCAGAAAGGATTATTTCCATAGACCTAGGAGTTTCCTAGATCAATAAATATTTAGGCCCCGGTGCCGATGAGAAGAGTGAGTTCAGAAGCTGGTGTGCTCCTTCCGATTACATCACTGACGTGAACTACCGGGGGCTCACAGGTCCGTGACTACAGGGGTATCAACCAATCTCTAATGTACATATTAGCCTGTTGATTTAATGATGCTTATTTATTTTTCTATTTTGGTCCAGCTGAGTTCCTTTAAGGGTCTCTTTCCCTCCAGCCTGTCTGTGAGGTTGGAGGACTTTCTTCCTGAGCCCACAAGCGTGTTGGAAGCTCAAGGTTTAGGGAGGCTTTGATTTGAGGCCTCAGGCCCTTTGGCTAAGATAGGCTTTTGTTCTTCATTATTTCTTGAATAAAACAGGGAGATTTTGAGTCAACATTCCTTAATTCTATTTCCTTCTTCCAGTTACACTTCTAAAATGAAGTGTAGTGTTTTTCTTTAAATCCTCTAGGGGGAGCACGTACATATTTGTATGTTAGAAAACTACGTATGTATATAATGTATTATTTATAACATATATAGTGTGTGTGTATATATATATATATAATATTATTTATATTATAATATATAGAATCTATACAGTTCCTGCTTAAAAAAATACATAGTTCCTGGGATAGTCACAACAACTTTGGAAAAGAACAAAGTTAGAGCACTTTCACGTGACAATATCAACCTTACTACAGAACTCCAGTCTTCAGGGTAGCACAGTCCCAGAGTAAGGACAGGCATATATCAATGGACTGGAATTTTGAGACATTAATAGAAGAGAATTGAGAGTCCCCAGATAAACCTATGTATTGATAATCAATTGATTTTTGACCAAAGTGCCAAGGCAATGTGTTAGGAAAAGGACAATCTGCTCATCAAGGGGTACTGGGACAACTGGGTCTTCACAAGCAAAAAGATGAGCTTGGACCTTCATATCAGTCACAACAATTAACTTCAAATTGATCACATGATTACATAAAAGAGCTGAAATGATCACATTTTTGCAAGAAAACAGGAGAAAATCTTCAAGACATTGGGTTCAGCAAAGTTCTTACATGCTATACCAAAACATGTTCCATAAGAAAAAAAAATAAATTAGATTTCATCAAGCATAGAGTGACACTTGATAAGATATCATTAGAAAAAATAAAAATGCAAGCCATAGATTGGGGGGAAATCGCCTTAGCATTATCAGATGATATTTCCACCCCAAAGAAAGCATTTATGGATTCCCTCCACATACCTGAGAGATGCATGAGAAACATCAGTGTGACTCCCTGAATTTCAGGGACAGATGAAGGAAGGGGAAGAAGAAGAAGAAGAGGAAAGGTAGATAGAAGGTAGGAAAAGACGTGATAGGTAGTCCTTTAGGGGAGGCTAAGACAGAAAGAATTTCAAACAAAGGGGATGACCGTCATGTAGAATTAAGAACAACATTACCCTTCGTGCTTGGGAAAGGGACATTCAGAAGAACCCTTTGTTACTTATTTCCAAAAGAAGACAAGAGCAGAAGGCTGCATGAGGAGGCAGCATGGTTTCATGGTTGGAAAGCTCTTGTTGAAGCTGTGTGGCCAAGATGCCTGAAGGGCTCTCCAACTTGGGAGAAGGAGTCCCCAACATAAGAAGTGGAACACTGTGCACCTGTGGGCATCAAGGAGGAGGCCTAACAGGAAGGACATGCAGGAAACAAGGTAGCTGGGGAGAGCTGAATGCGTGAGAATCGGACAGATCTGTGGGCACCGAATCAAAGCTGGCTCCACCAAGGAAGGGCAGGAAGTGTAAGCCGATGCCGAGTGGGGAGCCCTGGATTGTCCAGACGTGTGAAAGGCAGATGGAAAGATCTCCAAGAGGCAGAAATCAGGCCTCGTTACCAAGGACGGACTTAAAGAATTAACTCCATTGTAAATGGATGAGATCAAGCAGCATTAGGCAAGAAAGGGATCCAAGGTGTAGATGCCAGTGGAGCCAGCAGAGCCCTGTATGGGCAAAAGGGCAGTGATGGCAGATAAGACATGGTCCTGAAAGGGGATTTTCCTCCCCATAGGTATTGTTTTAATTAAAATTATCTTACCCCCCGAAAAAAGAAATCCAACAGGGCTGTGATTAGACAGAATTTCACCTCTCATGGGTGAAGGTAGAAAGAACAACTAAAATAGATGGGAAAGAGGTCGAGGAGTTCAAAAGCATAAAGACCTACTGTAGATGTTACTGCAGACATAGGAGGGTGGCTCCTGCAGGTGAGATGGCGTGGACCCAGACCTTCAGTGCTGCCCTTGCAGAAGACCGTTCTGAGCTTTGTGGTGCTGCACACCTGTCCCAATGTGGGAGGACACTGGTGGGGTTGGGTACCGTGAAACACTTGCCAGGCAAAGGGGCAGGATGGAAGGAGGAAGGGGGAGAGCATTTGGGGGAAGAGCATTTGGGGGACGGGGTTATGGGGGGTGGGTAATTCTCAGCGGGGGGCCTGCTTCCTCCTCTCTCTCTCTCTGCCTGCCTCTCTGACTACTTGTGATCTCTCTCTGTCAAATAAATAAATAAAATTAAAAAAAAAACCTGGGAAAACAAAGGGCTGCTCCCTCTGCCTCGTGCCAGAGAAAATCTGGGTAATTAGAAAATGTGTGAACTCACATTCTCCTGGAATATATCATTCTTTTTGATTCTCAGGATGATGCCAAATTCAACAATCTTCATGAGGCCAGAAACAATCTGACGCAAAGGAAATTCGTGAGATGCCTCTTTCAATATTTGAGAATTTCAGTTTTTATTATGTGTATTCATAGATCACTTTCTTTGTTCAAACAATTATAAATCCCAACTCCAGTCTAAAGGTATATAATAAAACAACTCTGACTATTCCTCCATCAGTAGAGGAACTCAAAGGAGTCAGGTGTGATTTGAGTTTCTGTGAAAATTTCTCATTTCTGTTTGAGAACAGAGCCTGTCATGCTTTCAGCAACCATAGAGCAGAGGAAGCCTTCTTGATCTTCTTGGTTTATACATTTTTCTTGCACTATCCACCCCTCTTAGTTTTTTTATCATTTCAGTGAATTTTCTTAGCTCCAGCTTGTAGGAGCACATGAAAAGAACAGGTCATTGAATTTCGTCCTGTGCGTAGGCTGGATAAAGCCATGTGTATTCCAGGATAAAGTCTGGATAATCAGCAAATCCTAGCTGCCTTTCAGCCCTCAACCTCACCAGTGGGAAGATGACTTGAGACCAAAGGTCAGTCCTCAGGAATGGAGAAATGCCAATTCCACGTCTAAAATACTAGCTCCCGGGCAGTTTTGATGGGCTGGTGGTATCCTGCGACCCATTACTATTAAATTCCCAAGTTGAACATAGACTTGGCAAACTGCTCTCTCTCTGCAGAGTGAGTCTTTCTGGAGGATGTTCAATACTGTGTGGTTGGGGATTATGCACAGGTGTCAGCACCACTGTCTTCATGCCCCGTTGGTGGAGATGCCCCAGGACACTGTCACCCATTGCTATCCAGGCTCAGCATGCTTGCAGGAGGTCAGAGAGGAGCAGAAAGACCCCCAGTGCTGACTTTGCGCAGAACTGTCTGTCCCATCTGTGCCTGACGTCAGTGGGACCTGCAGGACATTGTGCAAGACTTTGGGGAGGGAGGTCTGATCAATGAGTTTATTTTATTTAATTTCCCTAGGATGCCCTAAATGCTTTCTCACCACTTACCACTTTCTAAACTCTCACTTTTATTTCTTTATGGAAGTTTTAATTTATGCCTTTGACTCTCATTTCTTTGTGTTCTGGCTTTAATCCAAAAACTTCAATTTTTAGATTGGATCTCCAACTGCAATCTCTAAATCTATCACATTTCTTCTTTGAGTATCCCTATTTTGTCTTTTTTTTTTTTTTTAAATTTGACAGAGATCACAAGTAGGCAGAGAGGCAGGCGGAGAGAGAGAGGAAGGGAAGCAGGCTCCCAGCTGAGCAGAAAGCCCCATGCAGGGCTCGATCCCAGGACCCTGGGATCATGACCTGAGCTGAAAGCAGGCTTTAACCCACTGAGCCACCCAGGCGCCCCTGTCTTTCATTTTTCATGGTTGAAGGGAAGGTGGCATGTTTGTCCTCTACATCAGTCATTCAGTTTTCTGCAATTCCAGTTTTGGGTGTCTCCACGGCAGGTTTCAATAATCATGCTTTTCTTTATGCTTTCCATTATGTCTCTACTATCTTTCCTTGGGGCTTTAGATCCCAATTTCAAAGAGAAGCTCTTTTTGTTTTGCCTCATAGTGAGCAATGCAATATGTTCTTCTTAAAAAAAAAAAAAAAAGAGGTTGATTCCAGCATCAAATTATTTTCATATATATGAACTTCCTCTGAACCTTCAGGATAATGTTCCTTTTTTCTGATTATTTTTTAACAAATATGATCTTTGAAAATTACATATTTTTATAAGAATGAGAACATTCAGTATAACACTATTTAAAGTGCCAAGAGACAGTTAGCAATAAATTCCAGTCCTACAATATAGGAATGTTTCTGTACATTATACAATTTTGATATAAAGAAATAATACGTACCCGGGGGCACCTGGGTGGCACAGTCGGGGAAGTGTCCAAATCCTGGTTTTGGTTCTGGTCATGATCCCAGGGTCCTGGGATCAGGCCTAGTGTCAGGGTCCACGCTCAGCACAGTCTGCTTGTGATTCTCTCTCCCTTTACCTCTCTGTACCTCCAACTTGTGCTCTCTCTCTCTCCCCCTCTAAAATAAATCTTCTAAATAAATAATACCTACCTACCCAATGTATAAAGGGTGTAAAAATAGGAGACATATTTGAAGCATACTGTTACTTGAAAATGAAGGCTAAAAAGGGAAATCCCATTATATATGGAAATGCAGAAGATAAAAACAATTCAACTAACCTGGTGGGGATACGTCAAGATTATTTTTTCATATTTTTCCATAATAAAGTTTATATTTTATTTCTAATAACTAAAAAGGAAACACATTCCTGAAGCTAAATATCAGTGGGTTCGGTTGTGTAGTCACAGTTTCCGTTAACTTCTGTGAGGACGACAGCTGGAGAGAAAAGCTTTGGATTCTTAAAACTTGGATTTAATGACTTTTAATTTGCCAGGATATGGACTCCGTGATCACTGACTGCTTTTCTTCCACAGGTTCTTCTTACTTGCCCAAAGAAAATTAAACTGTAGGCACCTGAGTGACTCAGTTTTTAAGCGTCTGCCGTAGGCTCAGGTCACTATCCCAGAGTCCTTGGATTGAGCCCCGCTTGTGGCTCCGTGCTCAACAGGACACCTGCTTCTCTCTCTGCCCCTCCCCACCTTTCATGCTCTCTCTTATTCTCTCTCTCTGTCTGAAATAAGTAAGTAGAATCTTAAAAAAAAAAAAAAAAAGTAAACTGAACCAACCACTGGTCAAGTGATGACTTTGTCTTGGAGATATTCAAGTAATTATGTAGTGACCAAATTATTGTGATTTTGAATTTCTTTCAATTGTGGGTGTAGCAACAAGATCAAAGACATCAAACAAACAAAACATAGGTTTTACTTCCTCCACTGGGTCCCTGTTTCCATATCTATTTAAAAAATAATATTGGAGTTGTCCTACTAATTCTTACATTCTGTGATCCTAATTACTATAATTTTCATTACTGATAACGAAAATAAATGACAGAGTGAACATGGGAAGATAGCATTGGAGTTGAGTTTCACAAGTGTGGTAGAGTTCAGAGAGTTATGCATTCATCTAGTGTTTACTAAGAGTAGTGAGGGGGGCGTACTTGCCAAGTTCCTGATCTGGGGGAAGAGGGGAAGTGTTACTCTTTCACTTTTGTTCTTGTTTTGGTTTATTTGTTTGCTTTGCAGATGTCCTCTCGCTGGTTGGGGATGTTTCCTTCTATGTCTGACTTACTGACCTTTTCGTGAATAGATTTTGAATTTTACTAACAGCTATTTCTGATATCAAGATAATCATGTGTTTGATATCATGATAATCATGTGTTTCTATATTTTTTCCTTTAGTTTTTTTTTTTTTTTTAATATGGTAAACTGCACTTATTGATTTTTGAATGTTGAACCAGCCTTGCATTCCTGGGGTAATCCCTACATGGTCATGTTAAAATCTCCTTTTTAAATTTATTATTTTTATTTTTTATTTTGTGGGATTAAATTTATTACCATTTTGTTGAGCATTTTTTTTTAATTTTATTTTATTTTTTAATTTCTTTTCAGCATAACAGTATTCGTTGTTTTTGCACCACACCCAGTGCTCCATGCAATACGTGCCCTCCCTAGTACCCACCACCAGGCTTCCCTAACCTCCCACCCTCCGCCCCTTCAAAACCCTCAGGTTGTTTTTCAGAGTCCATAGTCTCTCATGGTTCACCTCCCCCTCCAATTTCCCTCAACTCGCTTCTCCTCTCCATCTCCCCATGTCCTCCATGTTATTTGTTATGCTCTACAAACAAGCGAAACCATATGATAATTGACTCTCTCTGCTTGACTTATTTCACTCAGCATAATCTCTTCCAGTCCCATCCATGTTGCTACAAAAGCTGGGTATTCCTCCTTTCTGATGGAGGCATAATACTCCATAGTGTATATGGACCACATCTTCCTTATCCATTCGTCTGTTGAAGGGCATCTTGGTTCTTTCCACAGTTTGGCGACTGTGGCCATTGCTGCTATAAACATTGGGGTACAGATGGCCCTTCTTTTCACTACATCTGTATCTTTTTTTTTTTTTTAATTTCTTTTCAGCGTAACAGAGTTCATAGTTTTACACCACACCCAGTGCTCCATGCAATGCGTGCCCTCCCCAATACCCACCACCTGGCTCCCCCAACCTCCCACCCCCCGCCCCTTCAAAACCCTCAGGTTGTTTTTCAGAGTTCATAGTCTCTCATGGTTCAACTCCCCCCCACTTTCCCTCAACTCCCTTCTCCTCTCCATCTCCCCATTTTGTTGAGCATTTTTGTATCTCATATTCATAAGTGATTTTATCCTGTAGTTTTCCTTTCTTGAAATGTCTTTGGTTTTGGCATCAGTATAATGTTGTCCTCATAAAATAAATTGGGAAATAGTCCCATCATTTTTCATATTCTGGAAGGATTTGTGTAGAAGTACTATACTTTCTACCTGAAAAGTTTGGTAGAATTCACCAGTGAATTCATCTATATTTTGGGTCTTGGGTTTTCTTTGGTGGCAGGTTTTTAACTTAAAATTCAACCCATTCAGTGGAGTTAAATAACTTATGTTGTCTAATTTTTCTTGAGTTATCTTTGGTCATTTGCATCCCCCAAGGAATTTTTCCATTTTTATAAATGTCACTTACCAACTTTATCTTAAAAGTTGTGAATCATGGTGGCCCTCTGTACCCTTCCTTCCATCACCCCAAGGCCCTACATGAATGAGGTATTTCCATCAGGAGAACTGGAACTGATTATCATCTGATAGCATCTCACTTTTTATGACTTTTTCTCTCAGACTACTTATCTTCCTGAAAAGCAAACTATACTGTAGCGTCTCAAGTGCTAGCCTCAAAGCCCTAACCAAATGGGCACATTTCAATGTAGCAGGTTTCATGATCCCTCCGGCTGATATTTTTCTCTTTGCTTTGATACTGACCCCATTTGGAACTTCTTTTCTCCCTTTGACTTCATGTTAGGACATGCAGAACAGAGACTAGGGTGAGGCCAGAGAGAGATCCAGGACACACAATTTTAAAAGGTGCTCACTCTCAGGGGCCCTGTAAGCTCAAGGTTTGTGCCTGCAGGAATTTAGCAATGAGCTGCTCCTTATGATCTGTGTCCTGGACGTTCCAATTGCCTCATCTAATTCTGGCCTTTTAAATTTTATTACTTCTCTGAATGCTCTAAAAGTGTAAAATCCTTGTCAGTGTTTTATCAGAAGTATTTTCAGCATCATCCCCATCATTATTTCTGACCAAGCCTTGTAAATCACTTTCATTGGTGGTGTTAAGACATTATTTAAAAAATTATGCAGGCCTAATAACCATAAAAAATGCTACAGGCCCCAACTGTGTCCTTCATCTACCACCCCCTCCCTGCTTCCTGCAATCATATATGTGAAAACACTTCTATTTTCACAACTTGCTCTGTTTAGGATGATTCTGGAATACGTGCATTTCCAGCAGTGCTACTGAAAACCCCATCCATTTCTCTCCCACTCAAGAAAGCACATGACAGTGTAACTAATAGATGCCACTACAGGAACAAATTTAAATATTTTCTAATTTACTATTTACCATTCATAAACTGTTCTTTATTTTCATAACAAATTATTTTTAGATTAAATCACTAGTGACCACCACACCTACTACAGACAGGACGGTAATGGCTGTTCTACTGCACACTTTACATTAAACAGTATTACGCACACGATATATTGCCAAGGATTTAGAATTTTGATCAGCAGTTTCAGGAAGCCAAGGGCTTTCAGCTAGCGGATGAATCATAGAGAGGGGCCCACCATTTCTCGTCAGAGACCACTGCCTCTGTGTCAGTGGGCCGTGGGATTTCCATGGTCCGACCTTAGGATGACCCCTTTTTATGGCGAAATAAGGTATTAAGCAAGGTCGTTCTCTCTGGAGCCATAAAAGATTGACGAGGGAAGCACTGGGCTGCGCTTTGTTTAGAGCAAGGCTGCTGCACGTCCACGGCCTCCCCTGAGCCCGGTCCAGGTGCTGGTCATGCTAACAGCATGTCTCCCAGCCTGTGTTCGGCTCTGTCTTGGTACCCGGGCCTTTTAAAATTGTGCAACTGCTTTATTTCATTGTCTCAGTCCAAATGTAAATAACAGAACCCTGTATGTCAGCCTTGGAAATGGAGACCTGACCTGGGAACCTGGGTGCTTCCTTGTTTCCTGTGCTTAGCACTTAGGTTTTAAATCCTTCATTTACACTCGCTTTGAAATATTCTGCACCTGAGAGTTCACTATATGTCTCTATGTCATTTGACTTATTTTCAATAATGAATATATTCAGCATGAGTAAAATAGAATTGCAATATAGACACTAAAAGTGCGAGTTCACACATTCTTTATATTAATTTTAATTCAATCCTTTTCATTTCTCCATCGCTTCAGACCCAGGAGCTTAAAATATTTATATTTGTCTGTTAAGGAGATGATGAATGCCTCACTAGCACATACCATGCGCTAAAAATGTTCCCCTTTTACTACTTACACCATTCAATTAGGTACATAATGAAATTCCCAGTTTTCAAATGAGCAGCCCAAGTCTTAGTGAAGAAAAGTAACTTGTCCAAAGTCACACAACTACAAATAGAAGAGCCAATTTTCACTGTAAATATATCTCACTCTAATTTTTTTAAAGATTTTATTTGTCAGAGAGAGAGAGAACAAGAGAGAGAGAGAGAGAGCAGGGGACCAGGGGAGCAGCAGGTAGAGGGAGAAGCAGACTCCCACTGAGCAGGGAGCCCCACGCAGGACTGGATCCCAGGACCCCGGGATCGTGACCTGAGCTAAAGGCAGATGCTTCACTGACTTAGCTACCCAGGCACGCCGCACATTCATGGTTGGTGTTGTTATTGTTTTACATAAAATACTCTCCTTCCAGGACTTGCTATGGGAGAGAATGTTTTTCTCAAATTTTACCTTTCTTTCTATCCCCTAAGAAGATAAACAATTTTCATATATAAAGCATTCTTTAAAATAAAACAAACTTCTTATTAATTAGTGAGAGGTGTCAGAGAGTACAACCATAAAAAACAGCTCCCCAAACCAAAACAAAAAACCTGAAGCAATAATTCAGATTGAAGTGTTTTAACAAACATGAAAATGTTGTTAATATCATTGCCTATTACTGATGTCCCCAGTGGCATGATGACATTTCCTTGTTCCTGAGTCCTTGCATTTGCTGGCATTGCCAGACCTTGCTTTTCTTCTGGTTGCCAGGGGCGGGGCTTGCTGGACCTTCCCACCTTCACTCAGTCCAGGTAGGGATATGGAGTTCCTTTCATTAAACTTCTGTAAGAAATCGGATTCTCTTCCCAAGGTGGGACCTGGAAAACACAAGGAGGTCCATTTTAATTATGTCCTTTTTTTTCCTCTTAAATTTAAATTTAATTAATTAACATATAACGTATTATTAGTTTCAGAGGTAGAAGGCAATGATTCAGCCTTATATACTATTAGTGTTCATTACGTCACGTGCCCTCCTTAATGTCCTTAGTCTTCCTCACATGTTAAGAATATATTTGCAAAATTAACCTGAGAATTTCAATTGGGTACATTTGCTGTGGGGACAGCTACACGCACTGAGCTTCTGTGTCAGTCCTGAGAAACCGAATGAGCCCGTGCATGTGTGGTGCAATGTCCGCTTTTCAAATCCTGAATTACTAAGGTCAAAGAGGTGTGGCCGTATTCAGTCTCTGTGCATAGACTTTGCTTGACTAGAAGCCTTGATTAATTACCAGATCAAATCGGGTTGGGATTTGTTTTGCCAATTGCTAACCAGTTTAACTGGGTTATAGAGATAGACTCTATATGACATTAAATGACCTTCCTAAAAGCTTATTTCTCTCCCAACTGCTCATATTAGAATCAATTTCAGAAGTCTTTCAAAATGCTTCGTTTATGAGCTTCCTAAGTGCATTTACCACTCACCAGATGTCCGTGCCACACCAGTCTGCTGCTTGCCTTTCACTGACCGCTTCCGTAGAAAACTCGCGCCCCAGAGCAGTGTGGCTGCCATGCTGGGTCCTGGGGAGAAAGAGGTGCTCACTGGGTGTGGGCAAAGCAGACTGAGTCACAGGGTGAACTTGAAATGATGACATTAGGTTCTTCCAGGTTGAATTTAGAAATACATTATTTTTTCAGACCTCTCAGTGTGTTTCAAGCATTTATAATTCCTTCGATTCGATATACGTTGATTGGAAATGAATGTGAACTCGCCTCCCCACCCTTGATGGTCCTAGGGTTATTCTATGGCTGCTGGGGACCTGGTTGTTTTGAAGGTCTTATTAACCCAAATACTCTGCCCAAGAGGCACACACATCTCTGTTTTTTCCTTATGTGATGAGATTATCATCGTCCAGTGTCACTGGCTCACTCTGAACAAAATGTAACTTGATCTTGAAGTGATTTCTGCATTTGAACACAACATATTTAGGTAAAAAGGCATGGCTTAAATAGTAGTTCTCAATAAACAAGTATCTCAACTCTTAACTCTAGTGAAGCTAGCAGTCTGTTTCACGGATTTTCATAAACTAAAAAAAACAAATTATTGATCTTCTCCTTCACATTGCCTTTTCTATATGCAAATGACCACATATCCATTGCTCAGAACAGATTCTGAAAACACCAAAAGATAATATAAAAATCTCCTAAATAACTTTTAATGTTCCTACAACATATAAACAAAACTGGACCAAGTAAAAATAATGGCGAGCAACCAAATGATTATTATAAAATAAATGTAAACACATTGAAAAATATTGGTAAATAGCATCTTGGAATGAAAACTTAAGTTCTGTATTTGTACTTTCTTGATTGTTTCATTTCTATGATAAGAACTGTGAATATTGTGAAATATATGCTTATTTTGTAGAAATATATCATAAAAGGGACAAAGTAGGCATCAATAAATAGAAAGTTATGAAACATCAACCAAATGTAGAGTAATAAACATAAATATACTATTGAAAATACAAAACATGATACCTGTTTTCCTGATTTTACACAAAGGCAGTTGCTTTCTATATGTTGGGTCTACTAAAATCTCACAGCTAATGATCATTTTCTTTTTTGACATCATGGGGTAAAAGTGAATTATGCAGTTAACCATAGTGAACATTGTTAGGTTATTTCTGAATTCCATAGGGAAAGCGTTAAATTACTTTGTTGTTCACTAAATTGTCATGTGTACCCAGGCACTTAGTCAAAAGCTTCTTAAAGGTGATGACGAAAAACTCGGAAATATTAGGGGTGCCTGGGTGGCTCAGTTAAGCACCTGCCTTCAGTTCAGGTCATGAGCCAAGGGTCCTGGGATGGAGCCCTGCATTGGGCTCCCTGCTCCAAGGGGAGTCTGCTTCTCTCTCTCCCTCTGCCCTACTACCCCATTGATGGCCCAACTTCATGCTTGCTTTGTCTCTCTCTCTCAAATAAATAAACAAAAATCTTTTTAAAAAACCTTGGAAATATTAAAACATGGAAATTACTCAGATTAATTTAAATGTTAGCATATGGGCTTTATCCACCTCCCCCAACTGAAGTAAAAATTCAGCCAAAATCTCTAGCAGTATTTAGCCAAGTGAAATTGGTATTACCTTCTTTGGGGATGTTTAAAACAAAAAACGAAACATTGAGTAGAATGGTATAGAGGGAAGAGTGGTGTGAGTCAAGAAGTCCAATAATCTTGGTGAGCCTCTGTTTACTTGTCTGCCAAATGGAGGTAATGGAGCATAGAAATAATATTTATAAATTGCCTAGCATCCAGCAACAGCTCACTAATGACAAGGAAGCCAACACGACTCATCTCTCGGGGTCCTCAGCTTTTCCCCCGGCTTTGCCCAGTAAGGAGCGTGCTACCTTGACCTCTCAGGTCTGTTTCCCTCTCTCGTTTTGGAAAGCGGCCTCTGTTTTGCCAGACATGATCCACTTGGTCAGGTGCAGCACAGCCAGGCTGTGCCGAAAAGGAGAATGAGGAGGAGAAGAAGGGCGAGAGGTGGAGGGCTCAGCCCTGGAAGGGGTGTGGGGTATTTGGGTAAAGGGAGGGCATGAAAGTGGGAATGAGGTGAGCAGAGGAATGCGGGGAATCGCTACACAGCAGGGCTGCAGGCCTACTCATGCTTCTCATGGTGTTTGTGAAAATCAAGTAAAAGGCAAATTATTAGGAAAGTGTTTTTGGTTCCTAGGATGTGTTCTTTTGAATTCAATACCCCTCTGAGACTGAATTATGTAGCTCCTCTACTACTACTAGCACTAAAATACATACGGTTGTCCTTCTCTACAGAGACTTCGGTGTATTTCTGCCTCTTACCAAACATGGGGTAGACCTCTCCACTCCTTCTCTGTACCCACACCCTCCTTATGTTAGAAAGACACCACCTCTTCCGTGATACTGCTGTCCCTGATTCATCTCACTGGCAGACATATTTTGCAGGAACTCCATCTGGCTTGTCTGTACCTATCTTTTGTCAGGAGGAAAGGTTGCTCAGGAGCGAGCTCAAGATGGAGATTCAGGTGAGCATGATTCACTGAGGGACGCCAGCAGGAGTAAGAGGACATGGGGTGGGGGGGGTCCAGAAGGGGAGGAGCTAAGGAGAGTTGTGGTTTGAGCAAGACTCTGGCCCCATCACATGGGATGTTCTGGAACATTAATTGCATCACTGGGTTGGTTCAGCCTGGAGCCAAGGGTATCAGCCTTTGGATGCTGAAGTCACTCAGACGTTGACTGTGGGCTCTGCATCACCTCCTGGGAAAGACAACGAGCCTCCCATTCCACTGAGGGATGCTCTTCAGAGGAGGAGGTCACATCAAGCAAGGGGGTGGCCGACACTCACAGCAGCCCAGTCTAGGGTACCTGGAAGTTGTGTCCATCACACCCACAACCATGTCTTCCTGAGAGCCTCTCCCGCTCTTTATGTTGTGCTGTAGAAATTCTGTCATATTTCTACTTGATTAGGAGTTTCTGGAGGAGGAATTAAGCGATGTCTGCCTTGTACTTCACAAGATGTGCAGCCCAGGTCCCTTCCTGTGAGCCTTGAGATGGACTTTGGGATTGGATACCAAGACTTAATTTCTAATGGGAAGGAGACTCAGAGCTCGGGTCCAGCTCATTCTGTCTCTGTATGGAGTAGACCCTGGGGAACGCTCATATTCGTGGGGAGCCTCCTGAGAGCTCAGGAACGTGCAGGCTCTCCCAAGCTACACGAGCATCTGAAGCAGAAGAGGATTACCGAGGGCGCGGGTGAATGTGGCTTACACGAGCGCTGAGTGACCTGTTCCCACGCACTGAGCTGATAGACACGATTCTTCCCTGGGCCTCAGCAAAGTGACATGTGTCCACACATTTTACACCTCCAGGAGAGTCAGGGAGACTGACCGGGTTATTAAATGCGTGAACACCGTGGGTTTGGTAGGCATGTTTGCTGAATAAATGAGTAACATATCGACTTGCAGAATGTCTCACACATACATACTGTAAAAACCCCCGAAGGAGCAGTGGGAATGAGACGCGAAGACAATTGGAGGATAACTGTGTGACCCAAACTTCCCGAGGGGTTGCCACAGCCCCACTCTCCCCACACCACCTGTGGTTTGGGCACGCCCAGGTTCAACGGTCCATCTTGGATTCCTCACCTGCGCTCTTATCCCAAAGGCTGGGGACACACTTTGCTGGTGGCCCAGGCAGCTTCTGTAGCTGAACACGAGAGAGAATCTCCACCAGCCATGTCATCGCCAGCCTCCAGGCCGCATCACCATCAGAAAGGATGCTTGGGTTTGTGTTTTACAGATCCTTCTACATTTCAGGGAAAATAAAGTCTATCTGGATTAGTTTGCTGATTTTTCCGATACTGTAATTTTCTGTCAAAATCAGGTTTGGCAACATAAATGTTGCTAATGGAAAAAGTTGCTGATGCATTCTTGTTTGTTTGTTTTTTTTCTTCCATGGGATGAGCTTCGGGAGATTAAACTCAGCCTTCGGTGGTTAGGAAACTCTGTTCTTGAAAGCTAAATGGAAGCTGATCGTAAATCTCTAGATGCTTCCAGGCACTGTTAATTTGGAGATGTGCTGATGATGTAATTAGTAATATATAAAAATAAGAACTCCAAAAGCAGACGGCTGTTCTCATGCTCTGGCAGAGATGCGGGGGGAGCTGGATTCGGATGGGGTATAATCATTTTATACCTCTGCACAGAAAATCTCGTAAGAAAAGTGCCTCTCCATTAGCTGCCACTGAGAATTATCTGTGTCCTGGGAGTAGCGTGTGACAATATTTTTTGCTGAATTTCAAAAGAGCACACATAACTAACGGCGTGGCACTGACATGCTAAAAGAGCAAAACTGGTCAATCCCTTTGTGGCAGCTGTTCTCTGCAGTCAGGAAATGTGGGCGTCTCCGAAGCCCTAAGGGGTGGGAGCTTTGCGGGGAATTAGTTCTTTCTTGGAGCCCTGGACAAGAGCAGGGGGAGGTAGGTTTGAGTGCTAGGGACGCTCTGCTTTTGTTCTGTCCCTTCCTGTGTCCTTCTCATCCCTGAGTAGGCACAGGGGAAGGGAAGGCGTGTTCCCTGGAGTCCGGCGGAGTCACTCTGCGGGCTGCCTGTGGTTCAGGCCCCTGTCGGCCTTCCTGAAGCCAGCGGCCACAGCCCTGTGATCGGGGCTTCCATAGTTACGGTGATGTGAGAGGCGACCCAGGTTCTCCCTCTGCCACTCCACAGATATGACGGGAATGGAGGGCCAGTGTGAGCCACAGACAGCCGCTGACCCAGAAGGACAGTGCCAGAGATGGCCAGAGAGCTTCCTTCCTCATGGCTGGGCCCAGAGCACAGCCCCAGGGACCTGGCCCCTCCTTCCCTCCCCTACAGGCACACTTACAGGAACCCACATTGAAACGAAGATATTTTTAAACCTTATTATAGGGCTGATATTTTTAGATCTTATTTTGAAAGGTGTTCTTTCTCCCTTGTCTGCTTCAGACCCATCTCATCTACTTCTGCCTGTTTTCTGAAGCCACTCAAGCCCCCCAGGACCTGATCACCCCTCCTGCCTCAGGCCTATGCATAATGATGGGGCACCCAGGGGAGAGAGAGGAGGGCCACGCCTGTCTGTCCATCGTGCAGCTTGCTGAGTGACCCTCGGGTTTTCTGTGTCTCAGTTTCTTCAGCTGTAATCTGGACATAGCGACATTCACTTCAGGGGATTGTCATGAAGGTTAAGTGAGTTACTATCTGGAAAACTACTTAGAGCAGTCCCTGGCACAGAGTCAGGGCTGGATCATTCTTTGTTTTCTTTAGTATTTTCAGAGCTGATCTTAGGCAAGTTGAAGGAAGATCAGCATCCATCCCTCTCTACTCGGGTCCTAGAAGGAAGTTGTCCACCCACCCTGGCTCTGGAGGCCCGTCCCATACACCCCCTCAGTGTAACCTACTGCCCTGTCTCTGCTCCCAGCACCCAGGGATTTAGAGTCCTAAGGAGAACCGTGGGGCCCGTGATGCTATGTAGGAGACCTTCCCACTGCCGCCCCCGTGGCCTGTACCTCTCCAATGGTAATGGACAGACTTCTGCTTGGTGCTACTCCCAAATTTTGATGGATTGTCCATGCTCATTAAGAGATGAAGAAACATTGTGCTCTGATTTCAGCCTAATGGGGGTCTTGCTGTCTTTTCTCATTGGGCCAGATTTTCCTCCAAAAACAGAAGCGGTGTCTTGATCAGCCTCATTGCCTAAGACCTTTATACTCATAGAAAAATCATACACACATACACATATATCTGAAGATCAATACAACATTGTTAAATAAAACAACTAATAAATGGCATTAAATGAAGTATTCAATTCTTAGTCAACTAAGACAATGATAATGATGTAATTCTCAGTGAAAAAGACAACATATAAAATTGTATATATCGCATGGTTTTATGCCCACATATTTAGCCAAATAGAAAAAAGCAAACAAACAGAACAAAACAGATATTTACCTGGTGCTGGTGGAATTGTAGGTCTTCTACATATTTTAAAAATAATTTTCTATATTTTTTGAAGATTTTAATAATGGATTTTATTTTATGAATTTGAGAAAAAAGGAAATGAAGACTATTATTTTTAGAAAACCTGAGTAAGAAGCATTTACTCAACCCCCCGGATACTTACTGTTTTCTATTTCTGCCATTCATCAGACTGAAAATCTTTCAACTCTGATGTTCGAAGGCTCCTTTGAAGAACCGTAATGAAAATTCAGAAAATTTATTGTGCTGACTCTCAGGTTCACTGACTATACCATGAGGGTGCTGGAGGCTCCCGTCCTCCCACCCCACCCGGTGCTAACATCTCATAAGCATCTAGTACACCTTCCTAATTTGGCTGCCTTAGCAATTCAAATAAACCCTTGACAGCAATAGTATCAGTGATCTGAAAGATTTCTGATCCAGTCATTCAAAAAACAAAAACCAAAAACCAAAAAACAAAAACATTCTCTGTTTCCTATGCCTGGAGGCCAAAAGTTTTCTTCCTCCATTGTTGAGTCGTATTCTGGTTTCTGTGATTTCCCATGCTCTCAGTTTACCCCTGAATCCCCGACCTCAGCATCAGGACTGGGAGTCTGAGCCAACTCTGAGTGGCCTGGAGGGTTCTGGCAGGTGACTCAGTGAGACAGAATTCCTCCCAGAGGTGCTGTGGCAGAGCCACAAAGCAGTCCCGAGCCTGTTGTGCCTAATAGAGCTGTGTAGTCACACTCAAGGGCACCGGTCCAGCTGTTTCTTCAATGATACACAAGAAGTTTACTACTTTTTGGAACTAGTTTTCCTGAAATTCCCATTTAACTAACCGTGGAGAATGAAGTTATTTTTCAAAAGTATAGGTTGCACTTTTCCAAGTTTAATCACACTGCAAAACAAGTCATCTTTAGATATTAAACAATAAAAAATGTAGATTTTGAGAAAATGCAAATGGAGAAGTGCCCACAAAGAACACAACTTGCACTTTGCCCTCTGGGACTAGAGGCAGGTCAGAATTTGAGGAAACAGGGATCACCCAGATGATCTCTCCCTCCTTCTGAAGGTCTCCTGCCAGATACCCACTTCAACTCTGACTTCTGTACCAGTCGGTCAGCACTAGGATGGGCCACCCCACCATCTTTGTTGATTTGTGCACTGCCTCCATGAGTTCCATGATGGAGAACTTCCTGAAGACAGAAACAATAATGTAGCATCATCAGAGCAGAAAGAGAGGGCTCAGATGCAGAATTCAGGGTATGGGAGTCCCAAGTGTTCCAGTGTTAGTCATGAGGTGTCCAGACCTAC
The DNA here is from genome assembly GCA_004024625.1 of Mellivora capensis. NCBI lineage: Eukaryota > Metazoa > Chordata > Mammalia > Carnivora > Mustelidae > Mellivora > Mellivora capensis. Next base: position 49,368 of record PISX010003877.1, read on the forward strand.
ATTTAGTTGTGTATCACCTACTGGAGTAGAACGTGTGGGGTATGCTCATGTCTGAGGTCTTGGTAGGTGAGGTGCTCTCTCTGGTCACCGCTGTAGGTCCCCCATGCCATCCCTGTGGGTACCAACAGTGCCCTGCCTCCTGGACACACGGTGGTTTCCACTTCCTTCCTGCGCCTTCCTTCCTGGTGGTACAGCAAAGCCCACCAGAGGATCCCCGCATGGCACCTGGCAACACACAAGCAAGAAGTGGGAGGGATGGAGACACCAGATTCATAAACTCTTCCTTCTTTCTGCCCTCAGATGGGTGGTCTCGAGCAGCAGCTCAAACTGCTTCAGTGTCCTTCGGTGTCCAGCAACAACTTACAGTGGCTTCCACATGATAATGTATCTTTATTCCAATTTGTCTTCCTGGGCTGCATAAACATGAACAAAAACATCTCTTCCTTCATTCTTGCTCTCTAAGACTGTACTACCTCTCCCCCAGACTCTGCTTTCTAGGGGATCCAAGCCGGGACGCTGCCAGTGGGGCTGGGCAGCGATGTTCAGACAGAGAGCTGTGAACAGGAAACAGAAACCAAGTGAACCCAGATGAACTGGGAATGCTGTGCCTTGCACTTTACTTGGTATAAATGCAAGTGTCGTACTTATCTATTTATGAAATGGATGGAAAGAAGGAAGGAAGGAGGGAAAGAAGCAAGAAGAAGCAATTGAGTGCTTGAAACAGGTCAAAGTGGAGAACTGCAAACGGGGAACCCAAAGAGCACCCAGTCCCCGAGGCTGCCCCTGTTGGCCGGGAAGTCTGTTCCATCCATCCTTCAGCCCTGACTGCTCAGCACACAAACATACAAGCGCCCTGGATCTTAGAAACTCTGAGAACTGATTTTAATACTTAAGTTCCTCAGGGCCTCAGCATTTCTGTATGCATTATAGGCATTTAGTCTACTCATTTGATTCCCTTCTCTTTTCTTTTTTTTTTAAAATTTATTTATTTGTCAGAGAGAGAGGGAGAGAGAGAGAGTGAGCACAGGCAGACAGAGTGGCAGGCAGAGGCAGAGGGAGAAGCAGGCTCCCTGCTGAGCAAGGAGCCCAATGTGGGACTCGATCCCAGGACGCTGGGATCATGACCTGAGCCGAAGGCAGCCGCTTAACCAACTGAGCCACCCAGGTGTCCCATCCCTTCTCTTTTCAATGTATACTTCTTGAGTATCCACTGTGTGCTGAATGTAATTCTGAAACAAGTTCCAAGATGTGTGCCTTTCCCTTGTACATGTACACACACACCATAGAGCTGTGCCTTGGGGACCAAACCCTCACAGAAGAGGGGCCATTCTTGCTCCAGCATTTCCCCAGGACTTCCTACATCTTCCCCTGCCTCTCATCCCTTCAGTGTCCTATGTCTCTGTGGCTAGGAGTGTTGGAGCACTGGCTCCTCATGCCCCAGTGGCTGAGTTCTTATGCCTCTGGATGGTGTTACCTGGGCAGGTCCTTCAGACTAGGTGGTCCAATAGGACATTCTGAGATGAAGGAAATGTTTTATATCTACACTATCCTAAATTGTAATCCTTTGCCACATGTATGACTAGGGAACTGGATTTTTAAAATTTTATTCCATTTTAATAAATTCAAATTTAAAACCCACAGGATGACCAGAACCTATAGTTTTGTACAGAGCAGGCCTATGTCTTTCAGGGCCACCCCCTTGCTTGCCAGCATTTGAGTGCCACCCTTCCCTGGATGGCCCTGCCCTAACTACCACACCCAAACCACTGCATCACCTTTCTTGGGTTTTCAGAAATCTCCAATAATTGACGAGTCGGTGGGAACTTGGAGGAGTTTTGGCAAAGGGTGAGAAACACAGACTGAGGGGAAAGAGCCAATATAGAGCTAAAGAAAAGGGCAGACAACTGTAAATATCTAAGAACAGCAAGAGGAGAAAATATTGCTCTATTCACACAATTTTATCAATGGACTAAAGGCACTTGGGAGACAGAAAGGCTAACAAATGACAGGATGGCCCAGAGAAACTGCGTTTGAACTGCGGGCACATGGTTGGGTTCAACAGAAATTACACGGGAGAGTGAGGGTCCCCCAGAGGAGCCCAAAGTGAGGGTGAGGGCTGATGGAGAAGGGAGAGGCCACACAGCCACCCTATTGTTCTTGGGACGTAATTGAGTTTGTGAAAATAAATGCAACATCTCCCTTGTGTTTCGCCCTCAGACCTGGTTTATAGAGTCCTAAGTGTTCCTACAACTTCCCTTAAATGAGTGATGATGGATGAAATCACAGAACAGGATGGCCACCGCCACTGTGATGCCCTCATGAGTCAGAGCAGAGCTGAGAAGGAGCACGAAGAACAATGATATAGCACCGAAGCCTGCATAGGGCAAAAGTGATGGGGCAAAGCAACCATATTATTTGAAGTTTATACTATATCAAGTACTGGAAGAGTTTAGCCAAAACGACTTGAAAAGTCCCAAATCAGTTTGTAACATACTGAAGCACTTGAGGACACAGTACCAAATGTGTGTGGACACACAGAGACTTCCTTCACCAGAATCCCTGTCTGGTGTTGTGAGGCAGCATGGAGAGCAACCAGAATGCTGGGTCACGCAAAGCACCCTCTGTTTTCTCTCCCAAGTAAACCAAGTCCATCTAACTGTGTCACACACACCCTCGATTTGTGTTTTTAAAATCCCCAAAAGAGAAATCTTTAATATAGAATTTGATTTCCTGCCAGCAGATGTCCTTCTCCATCAAACCAAAGGCTAGAGAACCCAGACTCACTTGTTTTTAAATGTTTCCCTTTTCAGAGACTTGGTTCTTTGAGGGACTTTGCAGCTCGTGGGGGTCGGGCTTATTATCAAGGCAGCCGCCAAGGCTCCTTCCCTGCGTGGGTACTGATGGAGTCTTGGTCACTGGGCTTAATGGTGTCCACCTGATGCTAGGGAGAAATGGGGGAGTGCCCAAGAAGAGGGACCACCAGCTTTCAGTCTCTAGGCCTGGGAGAGGAAGGTGGCTTTCTTGTCTGCCACCCGGATTCCAGTGGGTGTGGGTCTGAGCATTTGAAATCACTGAGACTCTATTACTCAGAATCATTTTGCTCAAGCCAGCTGAGGACTTAGTCTTGGACCAAGAAGTCAGAGGGAAGCAGTTGGTCCAGGACCACCCAAGTTACTACTAAATGGAGGTCTGCCTACTTGGATGTGCCTCCTCTCAGGCCATGTGAGCCCCTTGGAAGCTGCATGAGGAGCTGTAGTTGATGAATGGCCAGGAGACAGAGGCTGATGGGACACCTCCCTCTGGATTGGCATGAATCTCCACTGCTCCAAAATGAAATAATGTGGTCAGACTTCATCCCAAATCATAGGGATGGCTTATTCACATCTGGGGAGGTGGGTGGGCTTCCACCAGGCACTGCAATTAACATCAGCCAGTTTTCTCCTTTATCCCAAGACTTTTGTGTGTTATCATGCTTTTCTCTCTCTTTCTTTCTTTCTTTCTTTCTTTCTTTCTTTCTTTCTTTCTTTCTTTCTTTTCATGCCTTTTTTAAGGTTAATCTGAAACCCAATGGAAGTGTAGACAGGAGAAAAATCCACATTCCATACTTGGGGAAAATGTGCCAAATGTGTCCTTTACATGAGTAGCTAGAGAAGAGGAGAGTGCTGTGGAGTGGGGGGTGGGGTGAACAGAAGTCAGGAGGGGGAATGTTAAGTAATCATCACTGAATGCTTACTCTACGCCAGACATCTTACTAGACAAATTAGTGTATCTTATTTTCTTGAATTCTCCCCAATGTCCTTTACGATTGCTATCATCATTCCTGTTCCATAGATTTGGAAGCTGAGGCTTGGAGGCTGTGTACATTTTTAGGTAACAAATTAGGAAGTCGTGGACATAATATTTGGACAAGTGTGTCTGGGTCTCCCTCATACTAGAGGAATCTCTTCTCCATCCCAGACCTGAGACATACCTTCCTTCATCCTTTGATTACTTCACCTCCAGCCACTTCCTTACATAGAACTTTGATATTTTCTCTGCTTATTTTCTTTCTTTCCTTTTTTTTTAATTAAGGATTTTATTTATTCATTTGACAGACAGAGATCACAAGTAGGCAGAGCGGCAGGCAGAGAGAGAGGAGGAAGCAGGCTCCCCGCTGAGCAGAGAGCCCGATGCGGGGCTCGATCCCAGGACCCTGAGATCACGACCTGAGCTGAAGGCAGAGGCTTTAACCCACTGAGCCACCCAGGCGCCCCCACTCTCTGCTTATTTTCTTCACTTCCTTTATTGTCATTGCTTCCATGGTTTGTTTAGCATTTGCTAGAGACTCTATCTGTTCTGGTTATTATTATACTTTAAGTGCCGAGCCCATAACAAACATGAGCTTCCTGGGATGAACAAATGAATGACCTACATACAGCATTGAGGACCAAAAGCCCATATTTTGTTTTCATAGTGCCCTTTGTATTTGTGCAACTGGTTATGACTCTTAAACGAGTCATGCTTTGTCTTTTACTTCTCTCCTGGAAAAAACAAAATCCAGCATCAATATGGCCAGGACATCTCTCCCAAAATACCTAACACACGTTGCATTCATAAAACACTCACGAGGCTGAAATCCTCATTCACCTTCATTCCTCACTGAGCATCGTGTCATGTATGCTCAGTGATTAGTAATAAATACCCAAAGTATTAAATATGTAGTTGGACAATCTGTTATATTATTTACATCATAGAATTGTGGTGGGCATAAATGTTAATAAATAACAATGCAATATTATTAGTGATCACTTATGCTTGGAAAATGATAAATTATGCAGGAGCCTCTAAATTCTTGAGTGTGATATTGTATTAGATGGAAACTATCAAAGGTCTATTTTATTCATAGAACACGCTCAGCATTTATACTTTTGACAGCACCAATCACCTCAGTCCAACTTTGGGATCACAGGAGCCCTCTGTTGCTTAGACTTTGGTTAACCTTTTGCAAATTGTCAGGGACACCGTGAGTTTCCATGGAATGTCCCGGCCCCACTGTGTTCATAGAACTTTGAAACGTGATTCCAATGCTCAGGTCCTCGTTGAGGGACTGAAAAGAGGTGCTCACTTGCAAATGTGGTATAATGAGAATGTACCAGATGACCATAGCATATGTTTCCGTAATTCCCACAATCTGCAAATGTATTTTCAGGTCACAGAACAGTTTCGGATGTCTCTGGACTCCAAGTCAAAGCTAGGTGTTTAGCATGATAGGATGAATTTCTGAGGTACAAATTGTGGAGAGGAGGTATCTCATGGTTTTTGTGCACTTACTACATACTATGTGTTTTACTTCCTATTGTCTTTAATTTTTTTCAACAAGCCCAAGATACAGCATTACTACACATACTAGCCCACACTCTAAAGCTAAATAAACAATCGTAGGGTCATCAGGTATCTTGCCCAAGGTCTAGATAAGCAGCAAAGCAGGGATTTGAACCTAAATCTACCTTGGTTTAAAATTTATGTCTTTTTAAATTGCATTTCAGGGTGACCCCAGGCAACTCAAACCATACCTTCGTCATCATTTATCCAATGGTAGTATTTGGGGTACTAGTTTCATGTAAGCACAAATGTGAATTGAACTTCTGTTATGTGCTGATTATCATGTGATATTTTTAAAAAAACATAGTATGTAATCAAGATCTGATCTCTTCTTCCTTTTAAGCTTTAAAACCTTAAAAACCTTAGCTCTACTTATTATTATGTTTTGAAGTAAAGTTAGAACTCATCTGTATGGGCTTTTTCTATTTTATTTATTTATTTATTTGTTTGTTTATTTATTTTTTGGTGGTGGGTATTATGGTAGGCTTTGTTCTTTTATTTTTTATTTTTTATTTTATTTTATTTTTTTTATTTTATTTCTTTTCAGCGTAACAGAATCCATAGTTTTACAACACACCCAGTGTTCCATGCAATGGCTTTGCTCTTTTAAAAAGCAGCACATATCTGGGACCAAGCTGACCTCCTGGCTATGCCATCCCTCCCATTCCACTGAAATTGTCTTTTCCAAAGCATGCAGCCCCCAATGCAGCATGGACAGACCCGGTCTTCCAACTCCCATTTCTGGTTTGCAGAGTGGTAGGCTTTCTGTTTCCCTCTTTGGTTACCAAATGTTCTGGGACTTGCCAAGGGCCTCCTTCAATTCTCCCTGCACTTCTGGTTCCTTCGTCAGGGATGCTCCCCAGGGACCTGTGCCAGGGCTGCCTGCAAAGCCCACCTGCCACCTTGTGGCCGGCACGGGAACTTCTCTCTGCGGGCATCCTGGGGCTACCAGACAGCCCCAGGGATTTGACTTGATTTTAACGTTAATTTCATATTTTAATTCATTTATTGTATTCTGTTTTATTTTACCTTGTCATTAGTGAGGCAGTGTCTCCAACAATCTTTTAGAAGGCCTCAGTGTCTCTGTCCCTTTGGTCTACCGAGGGAGGTCAGTTCAAGGGCACGTCCCTCACTTTTCTAATCTCTAGTTTTAGGCCTACTACCATCAGTGTGCTTTCATGATAGTGCCTTTGGAAAAGGTGGATTTAGCTTTACAACCAAAATGATTCTAATGGCTAGGTTTAAAATGGGATCTTTTGGAAAACTAAAAACCAACCAACCAACCAACCAACCAAAACCCAAACATTGCACATTAGCTCAGTCTTCACGTTTGGGATTCACCGGACTGAATGAATGATCACTACCAAGGTGTTTCCCAGCTGATGTCTGTCCTCCTTTTTCTAAACCAGCGGTCCTCAGAGTCGACTGTATATCGGAAGCCCCTTGGTAATTCTGATGGGTAACCAAGGGTGCATCTAGGCCCTGAACACTTAGACTCTTTTGAGAAAAGACAATTATATAGAGAAATTTGGAACAAGATTCAAACAAAGGTTAATTACCTTAACCAGGGTAAGCTATTAGATAGATCTTTATTCTAACTATTCCTACTAACTGAAGCAGTTTGGATTCAGAGTTCAGCAGTAGCATTTTTGCATTTCTAGAAATTTGTGTGTGAAGAAAACCAGAAAATGTAATAGGAAAGACCTTCAGCCCTACTCGAAGTTCACACCAAAATGGGTCTGATGTTTGCAAGTAAAATCAATAAAAGAACTGGAGGGCAAGTAAGTAGTGGAATTCAGAGTCTTGAAAGATATTCACAACATGTGTATCTAGAAGATTTGAGCCCCTTTATTCTGTGGTCTTTGTCTACTTAAAGAGCTTTGTAACACTGTTGGGTTCTACAGATATTTGGCTTCTCACTTTATTGTATTTTTTAATTGAACAAATAATATTTAAAATAGGTACTTTTCTTAACATTGTTTGCAGTGATAAGTAAAACATTGTGTGTATTTATAAAAATAAGTTATAGTTTCCTTCTTAAGATATCCAGGGAATAAAGGCAATGCATGTGACCCCCCAAAATTCAGCTATAAATATAAATGATACATGTTTTAACGTACATTCACCCTTCTAACAAAAGAGGACTTTATAGAGTTTACAGAGCTTGTAATAGTAAACACGCCCAAATTTATACAATTTATACAAAGAGATGGTACCAGGCAGTGAGGTCCCAAAGTGTAGGTCAATATAAGATATACAGTAAGTAATGCAAATTGATTAACTAAAAATATAATAGTCCATTTTTAAAAATGTCTCAACTAAAAAAAAATGAGCTTTCCTCAGAATGATGCAACATGTCTACAACTATTTTTGCTTAACTTTTCTTTGAAACTCCAACAACTCAGTCATTACTTCATGGGTTGCAGCATGTTGAAGGTCAATGACTGCTTGTGTTGCGCCCGTGGGTAATCAGTAAAAAAGTCCATTGTTGCCTGGGCCACTCTGGGGTACTGTGGATCGACCTATTATTCTCCAGAGAGGAGAACTAGCTGGACCCTTCCCGCTTGGTTACCTGTGAAGAGAAAGCCAGACATTTCTTTTGATTTTTTAATTTTTTTTCCTAGGAAAGCAAAGAACTACTTTTTTGTTTGTTCTGTTTTCTCTGTTTAAAAACAAACAAACAAACAAACACATAGATTCTAAGATTAAACCTGTACTTTGTTCTCATTATAGCAATAGAGAAGGAGATAGAGAGGTGGAAAGAAAACAAAAATTTATTGAGCACCTGAAATGTTCTAGAGTCTGGGGTCAGTTCCTTACATTCACTATTTTCTTTTATACCAACCCTTTAAAGAAGTTTAAGTATCTCTGTCTCTCAGCTCAGGGGATGAAGCCTCAGAGAGGTTAGATAATTTGCACAATGTTGGGGTGCCTGGCTAGCTCAGCTAGTTCAGCATCCAACTCTTGATTTCAGCACAGGTCCATGATCTCAGGGTCCTGGGATCGAGCCGCTTAGCGGGATCTGTGCTCAGTGGGAAGTCTGCTTGAGGACTCTCTCTCCCTCTCCCACTTCCTCTCTTTCTCATGCTCTCTCTCTCCAGATAAATAAACAAATCATTAAAAAAAAAAGAAATGCTCAGTGCTATAGAGCACTGCGTACACCAGATCTTTTGTTTAAACCTAGATTTGTAATTCAAGGTTATACTTCTTTGTTTGTTTGTTTTCCTCTTTACTGAACTTGAAAAGAGAGAAGGGCAGAACAAGACAGATAAAAGTCCTCACTTTGGGCCTCTGGCCATCTCAAATATTGGCAGGTTCCAAGCCCTTCTATACTGGACGTGTGGCTTCTATCTCTATGGATCCACAAATCATGTGGCCACTGTTTCCTGGGATCTGAAATCATCATCTCATGTTTTACCCAATCTCTATAGATTCTCAGAAAATGCATGTCAGGCACAGCTCGGCAGGCATTGAACACAGCCAGAAGGTTGGCTGTCATTTTCTATCTTTTCCAAGATGGACATATTTTACTGTAAACCTGATGTGTCATTATTGCTTCAGTTCGTAAAAAGCTGACACCCATGGCAGGTGAGCTCTCTTACCAATGATGTTCCCTCCTCCTCTTCTACAAGTTGCACTGAAGGGACAGCAAGTGGAGAAAATTACAGATGCTGACCTTCGCATTATTGAAATGATACTTTCGATACCTTTTTTCTACCTTAGTTCCCATTTAACTTGACCATATCCTTCCCCAGGCCTGAGCCTCCAACACTCTACTCGTGGACTACCTGCTCAGGGGGAACTACATTCTCACCCTGTTGTTGACAAAAATAATAAAAGGGCACATCCAGGATATGATCAGTTGAAACTGGTGAAGAGAAACAATTTCATGTGGGGAAAAGGGACCCATCTGTGCAGAACCTGACCATGCACCACTGATAGACGGGTCGGGAGGGAAGGGCAGCCACCTCCCGGGTAAGAGCAGGGAGCAGGGCATCTGTAGGAGGCCGCCTAGTACAGGTGAGTAAGAGCCAGGAAGAACGGCTTAGGGTTCGTGCCTTCTGTACCAAAGGTAAGAGCACATATGCTAATAAGCGTGAGTTATTTAGTGTTGTTTGTTATTTATTTATTTGAGACAGAGAGCATGAGGGAGCAAGAGAGAGAGCATGAGCAGGGAAGGGGCTGAGGGAAAAGCAGATGCCCCGCTGAGCAGGGAGCTTGACGTGAGGCTCAGTCCCAGAACTCTGAGATCATGACTCGGAGTCGAAGGCAGATGCTTCACTGACTGAACCACCCAGGTGCCCCTGGTGTTGCTTTTTAAAGGCACTTTTTAGAGCAACTTTGTGCTCATGGCAAAATTGAAAGGCATACATTTTCCATATACCCTTGGCCGTACACATGCACAATGCTCCCCATTTTCAACATCTGCCACCAGATTGGCACATTTGTTACAACTGAGGAAACTCCATGGACCCGTCATAATTACCCGAAGTCCATGGTTTACTTCACGGCTCACTATTGGTGTCGTACCTCCTGTAGGTCTGGACAAATGGGTAATGACATGTAGCTACCGTTGTGGCGCCACATCGAGTACTTCCCTGACCTCAAGCTCCTCTGGGTGCCACCTGTTCATCCCCTCCCCCAACTCCTGGCAACCACTTATTTTTTCACTGTCTCCACAGTTTGGTCTTGGTTGAAAGCTATTTTTACTTGCCATGCAAGGCAGTTCGTCGTCATGGCTCCTCTCATTAGCTCCTCATAGCTTTCAGAATAAGTTCAAACCTTTAGTGCACAACGCTTCACAACCTCTCCTCGCACTGCCTTTCCAGTCTCTTCTCTCCGCAGTTCTGCACGCAGTGTACCCTGGCCATGAAGAAGCATTCTAGACATAAAGCAATTCCACACGGGAAGTAATTCTAAATAGAAAATGATTCTAAACAAAATTATTCTGAACATAAAATAAGTGTAAATGTGGAATAATTCTGAACACAAGAAGTCCTGAATGCAAAATAATTCGAAATATAATTTAAAATATAAGATAATTCTAAAAATAAGATAATTGTCTTGCATCTCAGCTGTTTTGTGTGTCATCCCATGAACAAAATCATAAAATGAAAATCAACCTGCATCTGTGGAATGAGTACCCCGACAACCACCCCCACCCCCCGTTAGAATGCAATGCCTTCTAGCAGGCAGAGGACATGGTCCCATCGGATTTGAGGAAATAGTGACTTTCAAAAGTGAACATTTTGAGTCAAAAATGGCTATAGTGCATGATGGAATAATAGTTGTTAGAGTTATCTTCCCCTTGCTCCCCCCTTTTTTGGTCTTTTTAGGTTTTGCTTATCCCCCCCGCCAAAGCTAGTAGTATGTAAAGCACTTTCAGAAGAGTTTGCAGAGCAAGCCCCGGGGGCTCTGGATGCCCTTCTGCAGCCACATCTCTGTATGCAATCTCTGATGAACAATATACCCTAGTTCAGAGGAGCCATCAGCTTTCCTTTCTGCTTCTCCTGTAGCCTAAGAACATTTGTGAGAGTTTTTCCAGCACCCAGCAAATCCCGGCACATTGAAAACACTCAATAAAATGTTTACTGAAATGAATGTTGAAATAAAGACCATCTTGGGTTTCATTAGATTTGTTACAATAGAGACCAAACTCAATATGAGAATTTTAAAGATACTTTGAAAACATTTCCCACGTTCCTACCTTTACAATCTTGTGTTACTACCTGGCCTCCTTCCCCAAAAATGCTTAAAACTGTGTGCATCCTAATCTGACTTTACGTGTTGCAATATTTAGCTTTCCATGGGCAGAAACTACAAGATTAGAGTGGAGATACAGGTTTGGAAACTGAAAGTCTTGGGACCATCTCTGTGTGAGAGTCAGTCCATTCATTATTCTGCCCTTTGATGTGGAGAGTTAGGTTGCTGGCGCTCATCTCCAGCAATTTACTGGGCAGACTTCCTCTGTAATGGCAGCTGGGGAGAGTTTCTGTTTCTGTGATGAACACTCACTTTGTCCAAGCTTTTGAACTTGATAAATGTGGGTAAGAAAGTGGATGGTCAATGTATGTAGAACAATAGGTATTGTAAGATTCAATACTGTAGTAAGATTTGGCCACTTCTTTTTTTTTAAAATATTTTATTTATTTATTTGACAGACAGAGATCACAAGTAGGCAGAGAGGCAGAGAGAGAGAGAGAGGAGGAAGCAGTCTCCCCACTGAGCAGAGAGCCCGATACGGGCCTCGATCTCAGGACCCTGGGACCATGACCTGAGCCGAAGGCAGAGGCTTCAACCCACTGAGCCACCCAGGCGTCCAGATTTGGCCACTTCTTAAATGAAAAAAAAAAAAAAAAGGAAAAGGAAAAGAAACAAATAATTATGAATAGATGGAGATTTGCAGAGCAGAATTACTTTTACTTAAATTCCTAATTTTCTTAAAACCCCACGGGGGCTGGATGTAAAGTCAAAAGCACATAACATTGGTATTGAGTTAACAGAGAGTTAAATTTCATTTTTTAGTTGCACTATCTGCCTAAAATGCCCTTAACAAGATCATTTTTGTACATGAAATTTTGCACCTCATTACCCCTAATTACAGCCTTTGAAAGGCATTCTTTGAAAATGCATAGTGAACGATTGTAGGATAGAAGATACTTATCTTTCTTCTATTCTTGTTGATTGTTGAGTCTTATTCTTGTCTGACTTTAGCATTTATCTCTTTCTATCCCAAATAAAGTTTTTTTTTTTCTTATCTAAAATTTAGAGAATTTTCTTTTGGGGACCAGGGAGAGGAAGGTGCCATTTTAATAACTACTGAAGAAGCATCGTCCTTCCACTCCTTCAAAGCTGTGTCTCTACTTTGCTTACAGTATCACAGCATCACATTCTGTGATATTACAGTATCACAGAATCACATGGTGCCCATGTTGGTGCAAGACTGTCAACTTCCTCAGGACAAAAACAATACCTTACAGATTTCTTGGAATTCATACAGTAGCTAAATTGGTGCCTTGAGAAGAATATGCATCCAACACATTCTTGTTGCCTAGAATGATAATGAGCAGATTTCATGTCTTGCATGTAGGCCTGTATTACCTTGGATATTTTCAAATATTGGAAATATTCTCCCTATTTTAAGATCATTTCTGCTTCTTTCATTTTTCACCAGATCATTTACTATATAAAACCATTTACAGTGTGTCTACCCATTCTCCCATTCAATTTAAGAAATATTTGAAATAATTATATTGTACTTCCTAATATTTTTCTATACCCTTATTCTCACCACCAGTTTCTTTATATCTTGCTTTTAAATTTAATTATCCTCATCACTCTCCTTGAACATGTGCTTGCAGATATCTGTTAAATATATCTTAATAAGTAGAAATCAGAATTGGACACAGTAGTCTGAGGTGATGTGTTGAACTAAAATAAAGAGAACTATCACTGTTATTGCTCTCATGCAATTTTTCTCCTAATGTTAGTAATGCTATTCACACATATTTGGCTACTTTTAAAATCTCATCACTGCATTCAATCAAAATGATTTTCTTTTAAATAGAAATCCTAGCTTTCCTTAGCATGGTCATCATGACATTATTCTTGTAACTTTTGGGGGGGGCACCTAATATGGTAATATGGTATTTTACATCTGTAATAAAGGTAGATTATAGCTAGAGAAAAAGATACAGAGAGAGAGAGAGTGAGAGAGAGCACACCAATATTTTGGGTGTACTTTTTTTTTTTTCAGTAGACACATGCATTGTCTTACCCTCCCAACCCCTTTATAATACAACATCTATTATTGATCTCATTATAAAATGAGAAAATAAGGCTTTTGGAGGTTTGGGGAGATAAGATTAGCAGTTTGCCTCTGAATCCTGGGCCCCTGCCAACTTCTTCACAATCATCTCTCCACCTGATGAGATGTTCTTAGAGTCAAAATATGTTTGCCTTTCACTCATTTTTCCATAAACATCACGTCACCAGGAAAACAGTAGTTGCATCAGGTACATTTGGGAGTGCTGATGGAGTGTTTGAGTATCTTGTGCACCAAAAACTATGTCAGTGGGATGAGGGAGGAACTCCTCCTCCTACCTCCAGTTAATTTAAAGCGTTCTTTGGTGGCAATCTCATCCCTTCTTGAATCTGTTGTAACTCTTGGAATTTTTTTTTAAATTTTTTTTAATTTATTTATTTGTCAGATAGAGAGGGAGAGAGAGCGAGCGAGCACAGGCAGACAGAGTGGCAGGCAGAGGCAGAGGGAGAAGCAGGCTCCCTGCTGAGCAAGGAGCCCAATGTGGGACTCAATCCCAGGACGCTGGGATCATGACCTGAGCCGAAGGCAGCCACCCAACCAACTGAGCCACCCAGGCGTCCCAACTCTTGGAATTTTTAAGAGAAAAGGTCTAAGCTGGAAACTACATCCTGGTAGGCACAGCTGTAGATGGGTGGGACCCCAGGTCTTTTCTCAAAACTAGGCATTTGGGGCGCCTGGGTGGCTCAGTGGATTAAAACCTCTGCCTTCAGCTCAGGTCATGATCTCAGGGTCCTGGGATCAAGCCCCACATCGGGCTCCCTGCTGAGCAGGGAGCCTGCTTCCTCCTCTATCTCTGCCTGCCTCTCTGCCTACTTGTGATCTCTGTCTCTGTCAAGTAAATAAATAAAATCTTTAAAAAAAAAAAAACAAAAACCTAGGCATTTGACAGTTGCCCTCTCTGTTCAAAGGCAGGGAGAACCACATGTTAATGCTATATGATGTTCCCTTCATTGGTGGAAAGCACTGTGTACAGGCTCTTCTCAAGAGTGTTGATTTATGTATCTTCACGTTTTCTGAGAAGTATCAAGGATGCTTCCATTCCCTGGTCATTTGCAAAGTATTAAATAAAGCCCACTGGGAAATATGGAACAGATTGGATTATCTCTATTTAGAAATTGACTGGAGAAAGAAAAGAGGATTTATCATTAACACGATTTTTGGATAAGTATAAGGACATCATCTTAATGGTCGGAAAACATGTGTGTGATGCTCAGTTCACCTCTGCCTTCCCATATTTTGTTCCTAGGGTTTTGAGATACATGAGACACCGTGTCAAAGACCCCAAGATTTCAAGACTTAAATCTTAAATGTCCCCATGTCCCCTGTCTTTCAGATCTCACAGAAAACCATACCTAGTTTGTAAGATTGGTTTTGAGGAGTCTTTTCATTTCTGATGCCCAATCAATCAGTTACTACTATGGGCCAAGGCTTGAGTTTGCATTCCAATCCCAGACTTTACCTCCTACTTTCTCAGTTATCACACAAAGTATGGTTCTTTTCATAACAGCTTCTCCATGAAGCACATCTCTCATAACCAGCTCCTTCACCATTCTACTCTCAGCTAAAATCTCCATCTCTGTGAGGAGTGTGTGTGTGTGTGTGTGTGTGTGTATGAATTTGCTATTGACAAGAAATGTCAAGGAAGGGATAATGAGTGTACCAGTGAGCTCAAATACGTAGTAAATGCAAAGGATTTAAGAAAGTCCTGAGGGGACAAAAGAAATCATTGTAATGATCCTAACCTGTATTTTAATTTACCCTATAGAAGAGAACTAGGCTGTAGTCAGAGCAATATAGTGAGCAATCATCAAGTCATGTCTATGAACTCACATGACTCCTACGGAACATATGGTGAGGATATTTGAGGCATTATCAAACACCTGGAGATTTTCAATTCCTCATTTCTTGCTTCTGTGATTTATTAACAGTTCTGCTAATGCAGATAGAATGCAACCCCAAATTATAGCAGTGGATGGGGCTGAATGCTGCATAGTGTATGCTATTCAGAGTGCAGAATATCTGCAACCTAGTTGATCATTTTTGAATCATCAGCTCCATCTTTATGTTAAATTAACAATTTAACAGCTGCTTTCATCAAATTCTTTTGTGTCTATCAACTTGATACTGTCATTTTTTTTTCTTAAATGCAATTTCCAAGATCATTTCTGTGTCTTTTTCATCTCAGATTACTGATTTGCATGTTTGTTCAATTTGTATACAAATGTTCAGGCATTTATATACCATCTAGGGAGCATGAAACACCCTCCATAGCTCTAGAGAATAATTCGATCCGTCTTACCATTCACTTACTTAAATTTCTTTTTCATTAAAGACAGGTGATGAATGAATGCAGTAAAATAAGACTGAGCACGGCTACCTTGGTTCCCAAATAAGAAATCTTCTAAAGCAAACGCGCAACCGAAGGTTCCATTTTCACCAAATTCCAATAAGTGGGAATACCGAATATTGAGCCAGACTTCTCATAGAAGACATGACTTTTGTCTACCTTTTGTACAAGTCAATTCAGGCTACCATAACACAAGAGCATAGACCAGGTGGCTTAACAGTGGAAATTTATTTCTTATAGTTCTGGAGACTGGAAAGACCAAGATCAAAGTGGAAGCTGATTCAATTCCTGATCCAATTTCTGGCTTGCATGTCGTCACTTTTCCATTGTTCTCATGTGGCCCTGCCTCTGGACTTGAGCACACACACACACACACACACTCACACTCCCCCTCCCCCAAAACACACATATACAGATGTGGGGAGGGGAGAAAAAGAGCAAGCTCTCTGGTGTCTCTTCCTATAAGGATACTAATCTCCTCATGAGGGCCCTATTCTCGTGATCTTATCTGAACCTAATAATTTCCCCAAGTATCCATTTCCAAACACCATCACATTGGGAGTTAGGACTTCAATATGTCAATTTCGGGGGGGGGGCACAATTAATCTCATAACATATCTCATTTCTTAGAAAGTAGTTTAGCTTTAGATGTAATTTGTTACTATTATTATTATATTTCTAAGCTATAGGATATAATAATTCAGCTTGAATTTCTGAATTAAAAAAAGCATTAATATGGAAATTCATCTAGACTTTTAAGGAACATCTGTGGTGTATTTTGGGCAGAAATCATTTGAATTGATTGATATGAGTTCTTTTGTTAGTCACTAGATGTGCCCTAGAACACAGGTACTCCATATTGGAATGACCTCCTTAGGGACACTCAGTGGAATCCTCTATTACAAGTTCGGTTGACAATCGGGGACACCCTACTATTAACCTCTTGAGTGCTGATCTAGCCCTTTAAGCAATCCTCCAATGGGAGCTGTTCAAATTGGACCATGGCTAGAACTCGTGGGTCCAGACCTTATAGGAAGAGATAGGAAGGATGGAAGGGGAGGGGAGACAAGAAGAATTCCAGCCAAGTCCATGAGGGAGTAATTGGAACCCAGGTGCAAGAGCAGGGGTACCAAATGCTGACATCAAGTCCAAAGGACCAACGCTGAACTTGGGTAAAGAATCAAAATATCTGGGTAAGTAGGGGCAAAGTTTACATGAGGACAGGTCCAAGATCCTAAAGAGCTTTTGGCCTATCACAGCTTGACTTATCAAGTGCTGAATGTTAGATGGAGAGAAACTTGCTCATCTGGCTTACAGAATCAGAGTCAGTGTGAACTCAGTGGTTGCCAGAGGGGTGAGAAAGCCAGCTGACCAAACACCATGGCTCTTAAAGCTTTTGCTGTTCAAGTTCACCATACAGGATGGATTGCTTTAATACTTATCTCTTGCAAGTTGTAAGCATCTTCAAAACAGAGCTTTGCCATATTCTTTTCTTTCTAGTCTCCCATATGGTATATATTGGTACCTAATAAATATTTAGTTAATGTTCAACTTTCTTGCACATCTTTTTGCAAGTCAGGCATAGATGAACTTATAAAGAGAGGCCATGTTTTTAGCTTTTCTCAAAATCTCATATCACAGATCAAGTTTTAGTTCTTTTTTTTAGAATAGGTTTTGAATTGAGGAAGGAAGTCAGCTAATCCAGCTCCGAGCACTGGATGGAAAAGGGAGTAAGTAAGTAAAAACAAAAGAGACAAATAAAGTAGAGGTGATGATAGACCTTTCTAATTGCCCAAGTTTTGACAGGGTTCAATTGACATTTTTTTTAGCAATCCAGACGCTGATTCTTATTCTGGAAGTCTTTGTTTGGGGATAATGAGCTTGGCCACAATTTTTTGTCTCAATTTAATGTCACTAGTAGCTCCTGTCAAGATAATTAGAATAGAGAAGCAATTGAAGGAAAAAAGGAACATTTTGGAGTTAACAAGAATTTTGGAGGGAAAAAAAAAAAACGATTTCTAAGCATTGATGCGGATTTTATACAGCTCTCCAGGGTTGGATGGACTAGATACCACGGACTGACAGCTGCCTCACAGGGCGTTTCTCTTCATGTGGGCACATGATACGCTCCTTCTCTGAGGGACCTGCCGAATCGTGATGAGGAAAGTGTGTATGATTCCTATTGAGTTTCAGAAATAAACCTACTTGGGAGTCCTGGTGGTTAAGAGGGTCCATTGATTTTAAGAGTCTGAGATAATCCATTCCTCTAATCTGTCCACATTTTAGAAGCCAGAGATCACCAGTTTTCCAAATATCAGCTATTGAGTAGGTATACCAGAGCTGTCAGATTTCCATCCCAATCCTACTGAGTTGGTATCAGCAGCATAATCCTGGAAATGTGTATTTTTCCCAGGACATCCCCAAGATTCCAATGCACTGCTGAGTTTAAAGAAAGCTGTTTTAGAACCTAACCTGACTTGAAAGTTCTGGAGCTGCGCTCCTATAGCTTTGCTTCATATTAGAATTGTCCAGGGGAATTTTAGAAAGCCTGGTGCCCAACCTATACTCTATGACAATCAAATCTGAATCTAAGAGGTCAGGGCCAAGGAGTCACTATTTTTAGATCCTAGCAGGTGCTTCCAAGGTGCAGCAAGCCTACTTGGAGTAAAATGTGCAAGGCTAAGGGTCCTTCCTGGCTGCACTTACAGAAACGTGGATAAGGAGTGTAATATCATAGCTCTGCATGGCAGACACATCCCCAGGGATGGTTTTGCAACAGCAATCTTGCTCATGCCATTCAAACTGGCAAAAGACCACCATGCACCAAATGGAAATTATTAATCTATGAAGAAAAATATTGCCGAGATAGCAGGAAATGCTGTGCAGTATGCCAGACTCAGAGCCCGGAGAGCTGAGTCTACTGCTTGTCACCCGGAACAACCCTGAGCAAGTAATGCTTACTCTGAACTACAGTGGTTTTTACCTGTGAGTGGATGTGATAGTACCAGCCTTGCTGCATTGTGGCAATTTTTTCTATTGAAGTAGCTGATATATTCACATTTGCCAAGTGCTTTTAATTGGAATTGAGAAGAGCTATTTGGAATTCCCTACTTAAATCTGGAGTCAAATCTTTGTTGATTAACATTTCTGATTTTCTTACTTGTTTTTTCATTATTAAATGCCTTTACAACCCTTTATAAAGCCAGTGACGCTTAGATCTGTTCTTCTTTTGTCTTAGAATAATTTTGCATCACATTTTCTTAATTGGTCCACAGATTCTATGGTGTTGGTACTTTTTTTATGTATTGCTGTGGGATATGAAGGAAAATGAGGAGTACCTTTGTTTCCCAGATAGCTGATAAAGTCCAGATCCATCTGGAAACCATTTGGAGTTCATGGGCAAATGAAGTAGGTCATAAAATACTAAGAACTCCAGAGAAAAAATAAACTACCAAGGTTGAATTAGATGTGAAGGTCTCAGCTCTTACCTTTGTTTAATAATGCCTCCTCTGCTTGTCATGGCAACCACATGTGATGTGAGTTGTTACAGCAAAGAGAGAGGACCATGAAGTTCAGCAATGAGAGGAGGTATTTGTGTGACTTGTAAAAACTTGGACCAGAGTGTGTCTGTGTGATCGCTTGTGTGAATCAGCAGGTGTCTGGATCCACTCAGATTTTGTAAGGCATGTTACTCATGTTACTCTTCACTGTCTTTTCCTGGGTGCAGAGCACCAAGGGCTTTGGGGGCTCAAAGGTGGGTCCTGGTGGTGGTCACTGAAAAAGCTCTTAACCTGGTACCTGGCACATGGGAAGCATTCTGGATATGTAAGCTAAATACTAATAATATAAATGAGGAGTGTGTTTCTGTGAAACTGTCAGTGTATGTACTCTCAGGAATATACTACTTAAAAAACAAGCAGAAATGGGAGGATTGCTTGATCAATAGAGAATTGAAGCCACTGGTGCTGAGTCCTTTTTCAAGGACATCTATCAAATGAATTCATGCATTGTGAAGGGCATCTGTTAAGCAGTCATTCTGTGGTAGCACGTTTTCTCCTTGTAATGACCTCTAAGTCTTCTTTGATTACAAATATAAAGGGTGACCCACTTGTAGAGGTGAGACTAAATTTCAGTTTTTAAAAATTAGCAAGAAGTTGAAATTATTGGACTCAAAGACACTTTGAGACCTATCAAAGGGATGCTCTATTGACCACTAACCCTTGGCTAGAAAACAAGTGGAGTTGCCTTAAGCTTTTCTCACATGGATTTCAGCTGTCAGCTGCATGATGTCAGCCCTTCTGCTAGTGAAGGGAATTCTCTCAAAATCTAGACAAGCTGCATGTTCCACTTCCTTCATCAAGGGGAGGAATAGTGGACACAGGATTCTCTCCAGCATTGGATGGTTTTCACAAAGAAGAGAGGGGAAATTTCTAACCCATTTGCAATTTCTCTGAAGACCAAAATGATAGTGTGTGGAGGTCCAGTTGGACTCTGGTGAACTCCAGTCTGATGACCTCATGTTGTCACCTATCACGATTCTACTCTGTTTCATCACAACCAACATTATGTAACCAGTGGACACACTGCAAGGTGGAAATGTCTCACAGAAATTTCACAAGCACACACATTCTACTTTTTTCGGGTTCTGGGCATAACCCTCTAGTAAATGTAAGCCAGATCTTAGAGTAAGTCTCTTCAGTTAAGTAAAAAAAAAAAATCATAACTTGTTAATTTCTCAAAAGGGAAGAAATATCATAATGATGCATGGGCCAGGTCTTCTCTCTTTCTATGAAGAAGAATCTGACAATGGAACTTCTACAATGGTCTTAAAAAAATAGCAGGTCCCATTGTTAGCCAATTTCCTGAACTCTGTCTCGTAGGTCTCCTCTTTGGGCTCCAGCACCTGTGTTTTTTAGCCAGTCTCAATGAGGACTGGGGTTGGGTTCACAAATTAGGAATATTTTCTTAAAAATCTTGGTATCTTTGGGTTGAGGATAAGCCTTGTGCATTCATGCAGATCCTTTGTCTTGCTGCCATAGTTCACAAGCTTGGCTTTGGGCTTCGCTTCCTGAACTTTTGTTTGGGGCCATTAGATCTTAGTTTTGCCTTGTTTTGTTTCTCCTGGATTTCTATATTTAGATTTATCTTGCTCTGAATGGATTAACTTCCAAATTTCTGTGCCATTTCTTATATGAGTTTAAATATTGTCTCGTCCCCAGTTCCCTCAGGCCTGCCCCCCGGTTGGGATGAGTCTGCTGAGACACGTAGACATGCTGACTTGGGCCCCACCTTGTTGCCACCTGGGGTGAATGTGTCAGCACACAGTCCCCAGCTGTTTGGTCCTTCAGGATTGGCCTCAGATAAGGAGACTCTTCTCATCTGGGTCATGTCTTCCAGTTGGTGGTTGAACCTGGTAGGCTGTGAAGGCCCAGGCATTTCAGCACAATGGGCACTATTGTTCAGAGCTCCCTGAAGGGCTGGCTAAGGCCGTGTCATGCCTGCCCCCGAGTGTTACTTTTTCCTTGGCCAAGTTCTGCTCCTCCCACTTCTTTTCACTCCAATTAGTACAACGGTGACCCTTAGTTGAAACCTTGTACTTCAAATGCTGAGTTGGCTTCCAGAGAACACAGTCTGTGATAATGTTCTCCTAATTCTGATTCTTTATCCAAGCCAGGCATGCTTGTTCCTATTTTAACATTAGAAATAAGACTGGAGCTACCTGTCGGGGACAGGTGCCTAGAAAGAAGACCTTCTCCAGATCCCCTTGTCTCAGGTCCTGAGGTGATGTTCAGGGGAGTTGTGGCGTGCCTCAGTGTATCTGTGCCAAAGCATCAAACTCACGTTCCCCATCAGCCCATCCGTGGCCCTCCCAGCCAAGTGACTGAGACGACCCCACGTGTCCCCCAGACATTCCCTTCGCCTTCTGTGATGATATATACCCCCTTGTGGTAAGCTGTCCCGACCAGAAACACGCACCTTTGATGCACAAAACAAATTGCTCCTTTTCCTTGTTGCTGAAACATTAATTTCTGGGCAGTATTTATTGGTGTATGACTGGAGTCCTGGGTCTAACACTTACCACTTGAGTGACATTTTTTTGTCTCAGTCTCTCCATCTCTAAAATTCAATAATAATGCCTAACTTACCTCCTTGGGGGGCTAACGTGATAAGCGATATTTGAAGAGAATGAAGAAATGTGTATACACATATTTTACAAGCTGAGATGTCTTATAGCTGGTAGGAAGTATGATCATGGCAGTTATTATTTTATAATTATCTCGTAATTATTGGCTAGAAACTGTTTGAAAGTACCCTTGTTTTCTTTCCCCGTTCCCTTTGTGGCTGGTGGCTGACATTTACAAGATGGCTGTGACAGGGTGCAGCTCTTGCTGGGGGACAGAGCTCTGTTCCAGCCCCAGCTTAAGTGGCTCATATGGTGATTGATCCCCTGACCTTGGACTCATTAACTTGATCCTCTGGTGAAAGGGACAAACCAGCTATAAGGCGCTCTTTGTTAGCACACTTTTCTTTGTATTTCTGGGGGTCAGGGCACTGGTGCCCAACTTGTCTGGGTAGTCTGAAGTACCTTCCCCTTGCCAGACAGTTTTCAGGGGGTACCCAAAATTAACTGTTTTAAATAAAGTGACAGCATGGCAGGAAAGCATAGAAAGCATTAGAATACTTGCTAGCTGTTAAAAGTAGGCACTAAAAAAATAAAAACCATGATGCTTCAAAACTCCAAAAGAAGCAGAGAACATGATTTCACATCTAATCCCATAACAATATACAGGGATTACTCCAGTCCTGGGGGCTCAAGAGACTTCCATTGTCGATAATAATGTTCTGGCTATTCTTCATTAAGATAAAATTTTTACAAACTTTCCTAGTTTAATTTGTCAAAATAATCTTACTTCTGTGTTAACCGAACCATTATGCCATGCGAGGGAAATGAGGAGCTCGCACAGAGAGTGCTGGGGTTTCTTGTTTTTGTTAAAATAGGAGATTCTTTTTAACAAACACATGGGAGGCACCTACTCTGCTGATGCCCTGGGGACACAAACATGAAATCGTTCCTGTGTTTTTCCCTGAACTGCATCCGGTATCACTTTTCCAAGGGACAGGGTGTGGGTTGGGGGCTGTGAGGGTAACCTGAGCTCTCTGAACATCTGGGCACTCACTTCACTCTTAACAAGGGTAAAGGGTGCTTTTAGAAAGATCCAAGGAAATCAAGATTCCTTGGTCGCTAGTGGATTTTTATTGGAATGGCGGTTCAGAACCCTCTTGCCCACTAGGCAAAAGCCTTCTGAGAAAGTCACAGTCTTCCATTTCCTCCAGCCCTCCCGGGTCTGGGTTTTCCTCTGCAGCGTCTTCTGGGCCCAGGGCCATCTGATCGCAAGGACTTACTCCTGTGTGGACAAAAACTCAGCTCTCATCTCCAGGCATCCGAACACTGGTGTTGAGGAACCAGATATGTGTGTGCCTTAACCTTTTGTATTTATTCATTTTTAATTTTCCATCTGTGTGAACATATATTGTCTGTAAAATACAATCCCAATGAACTGCTTGAAAATTCAAATTTGAACATAATGACAAAGTCCAAGCTCTATCATCATCTTCGCCATCATCATTATTAGAGCTCAGAGACAAACTAATCTGTCAATCCCATTTCTCGTCCTTGAGCTTGGAGCATTGAGGCTGCGTCTGCAGACAAGGTCCCCGCAGGGTGGGCACTGCCAGTGCAACCCAGCACCTGCTTCCCATATTGAACACTTAAATCCTTCTTCCTTTCTGGCAACTGTCAGTCCTTCAAGTAGTTTCCTCAAAGGAGGGGAGAGAAGATGGCTGATGTGGCCAAGAGCATATGGACAGTGCAGACTGAGGGAAGATCAAATACCACGTAATTGCCAGGGGAGTAGAAGTTCTGGAAGAGACTGGTGCAGGTCTGAGGGAAATGTGTAGGAGTCATACTGTGAAAGCTCCAAATGTCAGGGTGACATTCTCTTTGCTCTGAATTTGGAAGCATTGGTGAGTTTAAATATTGTTTTTCTGACTATGAATTGATTACATGTGATTACAGCAAATGCAGAAAAACAGAGACAAAGGTAAATAAAAACCCCCTCATAAGATCATTAAGGGACGCAAAATAGTTGGGAAATTTCCATTCAGAAATTTTATTCCATGGTGTCATAAAAATAACTTGATCTGATATGTAATGCATATTATTTTTTCAGCTTCTTCATTTAAAACTATAAGAAAAAGGATTCCTTGTATTATTAGTTTACCTTTATAACCATGTTTTTAATAGGCAAATACTATTGCATTCATCTGCGAATCACAAATTGCTTAACCATTACATCATTTCTGTGACATTTAGATGATTTCCAATTTATTTGTCAATATAAGGAGCAACAACATTGATATTTTTGTGTTCACAAATTTATATATATTTCACAGGCTTATTTGCTATTTGTGTTTCTCCTTTTGTTAATTGCCTATTCAAATATTTTTATTTTCATTTACTTAATTGAAAACTAGTACTTTCCATACACATCAATTCCATGTATGTAACAAATAACCATTGGTTGGTCATAAGACTACTTATATTTTCTTTCAACGACCATTGTTCTTAAATGTTAGAATCCATATTTTTAAATGATTTTAAGTATTTTATTTGTCAGAGAGAGAGCACAAGCAGGGGGAGCAGTAGGCAGAGGGAGAAGTAGGATCCCTTGCTGAGCAAAGCACCCAATGTGGGGCTCTATCCCAGGACCCTCAGATCATGACCTGAGTTGAAGGCAGACGTTTAATGGATGGAGCCACCCAGCTGTCCCTGTTAGAGTCCACATTTAGGGGTGCCTGGGTGCCTCAGTGGGTTAAAATCTCTGCCTTTGTCTCAGGTCATGATCTCAGTGTCCTGGGATTGAGCCCCGCATCGGGCTTTCTGCTTGGCAGGGAGCCTAGTTCCCCCTCTCTCTGCCTGCCTCTCTGCCTACTTGTGATCTCTGTCTGTCAAATAAATAAATAAAATCTTAAAAAGGAAATTAAAAAAAAAAAGAATCCACATTTAAATTCATTTTCAGTATGTAGTTCTTTTTAGAAGAACCACTGCTTTATACGGTGGAGAGAGAATCAACACGAGAAAGAACTAGTGTCCAACCCAGGTCTGACCCTTCTGGTTAGTGTGGACACTTTATTCACCTTACTGAGACATTTGACCTAATCTTTTCTCCTCTGAATATTGGTTTGGAATGGGATCCTTTGATATGGGCTCCCTTTTGCTTTTTGTTGATCTGCTAGCTTCAACACTTGATTTCTATCTTTTGGTCTAAGGTCACTGCTCTAGCATCTCCCAACATGTCCACATTGTAGAGAATGGGCTCATAAAAGGCAAAGATGAGTAGTTGCATGTATATTTTCTTCACATGCCCCACAGACTGTAAGTAAGTCACAGGCCATATATGATTCTTATTGGAAGCTATCATTTAGCTGTGTGGATTAGTAGGAGACAACTGGAAGTGTCTACCACAGTCCACCCCTTTAGCCACTCAACTATCTACACTTGCCCTTTTCCATATATGCCATACTCATTTTCTCCCCTAAGAACACCCAGGTACCATACTACTTCATCTAGATGAAAATCCAGGATCTTGGTTGATAGACAATCCTCTGTATCAGGCTTGAATGTTGCTTCTCAGTTTAGCCAGCTGTAAACTAAACTGTAAGTGATCTACTATTTATACCCAATATTCTGTGGCATATCAGGAAAGGAATAGTCACAATATAAAATACCATTCAGAAAAGAAAACATGGAGACACCCCCGCAGTAGTCACCACCTATAGCAGTAATCAAATTATATTGGGTCACTCTTATAAATAACTCCCTTACATGGTAGCAAAGAAAGATCTTTGGCAAACCCATCTGAAAGATGCTGATACTTTACTGAAAAGAACGAATATGTGAGTCATCCTTTGATATCCCAGCTTTGCCCTAGGGAGCGTCCTCATTTTTCATGTTCTTCCTCTCATTGGGGAATATGCTCTTCTGAAGGGTTGCCTAGTCTGCCCAGCTGATTGATGGAGCATGGCAGCTCAGAGGTGCATTGTCCCCAAAGACACACTTGTGAAGGTTTCATCTTTTTAAATATTATTTTCTTTGTGGTAGGTGTATTATCTTCCTGAAGGAGCCGTATTGAGGTATCATAAACCGAGTGCTATTAAATCACAGACATTTATTGTCTCACATACATGGGGATCAGAATTCTGAGATCAAGATGTCTTCAGAGCCATACTCACTCTGAGAATTCTAGGGAATGGTTGGTTATAGGCTTCTCTTCCAACTTCTGCTAATTCCTTAACTTGTGGCAACTTAACTTTAACCCAAAGCATATATATATGTCCAAATTCCTCCTTTCAATAAGGACACCAATCATATTGGATAAGGTGCCCAGACTACTTCAGCATGACCTCAACTTAACAAATTATCCCTGCAGAGACTCCTGAGTGGTTCAGTTGGTTAAGTGTCTGACTCTTGATTTCAGCTCAGGCCATGATCTCAGGGTGGTGGGATCAAGCTCCATATCAAGACCCATGCTCAGTGTGGAGTCTGCTTGAGATTCTCTCTCTCCCTCTCCCTTTGCCCCACTCCCAAATGCTCAATCTCTTTCTCTTTCTCCAAACAAACAAATAAATAAATCTTTAAGTAATTATCTGTGCAATAACCCTATTTCCAAACAAGGTCACAATCTGAGGTACTGGGGTCAAGACATAAATTATGAATTTTTGTAGGAAAACAATTCAACGCATAACTGGAGTCATCTGGACTCCTTCCTTCTGGTAATTTCCATGTGTCAGTAATCATACTCAAGACCCATTCATAGATGGAACTGTAGATGTTGAGCCTGAAGACTACCTAATTTTGTTTACTCATC
This sequence comes from Mellivora capensis, assembly GCA_004024625.1. Classification (NCBI taxonomy): domain Eukaryota; kingdom Metazoa; phylum Chordata; class Mammalia; order Carnivora; family Mustelidae; genus Mellivora; species Mellivora capensis. The sequence goes on from PISX010003877.1 coordinate 75,829, forward strand.
TCTGAATTCTGCCTACTCAGTGTCTCATAACTAAATGATGGTTACCTTGGTTGGACCCATCTGAAGAAACAGGAAAACCTTCAAATATTTTTCTCATTGTATTTCTCTCTGCATACAGATCAACTAGATTTCACATGAATACATCTCTCTTTTACACAATTTTGCTAAAATCAGCCAGGACTAACCAAGACAGATGAACTGTGAGGCAGGATTTCTCCTTTTTGTTGCTCTGTATTCTGTACACATTGTTTTATTTTATTTTTCTTTTGCCCCAGTTCCTTCTAATGGATCTTCATCCCAGGAAGCATTCAGGAGGATGAGAGAAGGGAAAGATGTGCTCTTTCCCTTTGAGGAAGTCACTCCAATGTCAGGAAGATTACTTCCATTCTCATCTGATTGTTACAACTTAGTCACAGGACCACACCTGGTAGTAAGATGCTTGGGAAATGTAGTCAAAGTGACTATGGACCCAGATAAATGTAACTGTACCATTTAAATAAGAAAGAACGGATTTGGGAGTACAAGTAGTAGCCTTTGTCACAAATATACACTTTAAATTAAGGCCTTCAAATGCCTTGTTAAAATAAAGCAAATTAAAGAGAAAGGTGGCTGAATAGGATAATGGGATGTCTACTTGATAGGTAATCTGTACTCAAATCTGTATTTTGTTCCCAAATGTGTTCCCTTGAAAAAATATTTTCCCCTTCTACTGTTTCCTCACCTGGATAATAATTGGAGTAGAACAACATTCCCCAAATAGAGTTCTACAGAATAGACATTTGTAAAGTGATAGCTATATTGTGACAAATAATTTTTATACACAAATTTAGGAAATGAGTAACAGTATATCTACATTTTAGAAATTCACAATAAAGATTCTGATAATCTTTCTGTAAGTAACTTTTAACCCATCAGATTCCTTCTTTTTTTTTTTTTGTCACAGATACGTTATTACTCAATCATCTACTGACGTTACCCGAAACTTAAATGGGGACACCAAACTCGACTTAAACAGTTCCTGCTCACTCTAAGATTCTGTGATACTGAAGTACATCACTGAGCTCTTGCCACCCTTCAGCATCTATTTAATTGTTTACTAAATGTCTTTGTGGTCTCCTATACCTGAAATTGAGTTAAGGAAACTTATAATCAAAAGGCTTTAAATAAGGTTAAATGTCAACAACAGATAGTAAAATGGAAAGACAAGACCGATTTATACCTTAACATGAGTTGGAATGTCAGACTCGTTAGCCAGTTGGCTAGTTAACCACCTAAGCTCTGAGGGAATAGAGCCAGCTAAGTTTGGAGGGAAAGGCTCCAGTCACATGAGAACCGTGAGTAGGGGTGGGTATGGGAGGAGGGTTTGTTGGAGGGAGCTGGCAGAAGGGACTCCCAGGCCCGCAGAGAGCATGAGCCCCTGCAGGGCACACTGAAAGGAAGCAGGGCATGCCAGGCAGGAGGGACAGCCGACTTCCAGCCTCCTTGACAATTTTGCTTAGGGCTGGCTTTGTGTGTGTGTAAAACATTCAGATAATTGCTGTAATTCTGTGCTTAGCTTGGCTGCTAAGACCCTTGATTCATGAATATTCATAAGATCTATCCACACTCCACTATTACTTAGATTTTCCTAAACAGCTTTCGTGCTGAGAGTGCCAGCATGTTTGTGCTAGGGATGGTAATGGCAATGATTTCTTGTCTGAGTGGAAACTGCTCTCTGCCCACCCATCCAGGTGGTGGTAGGAAAAGACACTGTTGTATGAGCTGGTCCTGATTCTGGTAGGTTTGGGTCTTACACATTGATTATTCCATTCATCAGTGTCTGAGCAGGGTACCAAGCACTGTGCTAGGTGCCAGAGCTCTGGCACAGGAGAACGGCGAGTACCAGTCTCTCACTGGGTGCACGGTCTGACTACCAAATTAGACTCTGGAGAAACCACCATAGAGAAATGAAAGTTGTTAGAGCAGGTTGAGCTCAGAATGCTAAGGCTTTGAGGAATTTAGTGGAAGTATACAAAATCAAAGTTGGAGGTGCGTGACATCAAGATTCCAAAGTAAGGATTCAAATACCCAAGTGGAACCTTAAAACTACATCATATAACTAATATACACTTATTGCAGGAAACAGTATAATAAAATAGAAAGAGTCATTTGAAAACTCCCACCCAATTTCGCCGTATGTATTTGCATACTTTATCCTGTGCATTATTTCTTTTTAACAACAGTTGCAACAATGATGGAATATGTAGTTTTTAATCTATCTTTTTTTCAACTACACAAATATTTGACATAAATCTTTAAAAAAATTAGTAACAAGTTCCAGGTAAGTGAGTTTGAGAAAGGTGGTTTAGCCTAAGAAAGCCTAAATTTGAAAAAAGGCTGAAACTAAGGAACCAGCCTCTAGACATGGAAATGTTTCTGAACAGAAGAATGGTCAGTTAAACTGAATCCTGGGGTCTGTCCTTGTGTGGGGCAGGCATTGTGTGCCTCTTTGTACAAGAGCTGAATAGACTTGTAGATGAGAATCCTTCCTCAGAGAAACAACACTAGAGCACACAAGCTTGACTACCATTTGCAAAGATACAGCCAGAAAAGGGGAGGGTATCAAAATATCTCTAAATAGTTTTTGTCTTGGTTCCAGATTTTGTTTGTTCAGGTTTGAATTTCACAGAGAAGGAGAGCACTGTGGGTAAAAGCTCAGAAGGTACTTCTTTGAAAACTATGGAAGATATCCAGGCATAAGGCAGGACTCTATTAAAACCTTTAGGACAGATTGTAACACAAAAACAGAGAAAGGCATCCTCCTTACTTTATCTCAACCACGTTATAGCCCTCTACCTCAACCAACTCAACATGGCAGTGGAGGAACTCAGTGAAAGGAAAAGGTATGCTCAGGGAAGTGCAGTTATCAAGCCAGACTAGGGGTTCCCAGCAGAAGTGGACTTACTGCCCAGAAAGCAGGTCATGTTCATGGGCAGCAAAAGAATAAAGAAGCATTTGCAGTGGCCAACACGTAGTAGCCAGGGCATGAACACCAAGAGCAGAAGAGGCAGAGAATTGCCAGGTGCCATTTAGTTGTAGAATGGATGCGCCCAGAAGCACATGGAAGGTACCAACTCACCCAGAAAAGTCTAGAACAGGAGGGCTATGGAAGTGACTGTGCTCCTGCATGAAATATTGAGGAAAGCTAGTGAAATTGTTAGAATAACACATGCAGAACAAGTTTATATATGCATTATGTTGATTTAAATGAAAAGGCTTATGCTAATTATTTTTGAACAAAATCCATTCATAAAGATGTTCACATAGTCTAAGGCACTAAGAAAAGAATGGAGAATATCAGGGGAAAATGTGTTGTCTCCATTCATGATACTATCAACACACCATGCCTTTCTTTCTAGGAAAAGGTAGGGGGCATGTGTAAGACCATGAGCCTCATATTTTTACTAAACAGGCAAATGAACGACAGACTAGAAAAGCTTTCAGTACTTACGTCACTGCTGTCGAACTCCAGCCCGTGGGTCAGGTAGGCCCACTGTCTGTTTTTGTAAATAGAGTTTTATTGAGACAGGCAACCTTTTTAGTGTGTGTATCAGGTAGGACTGCTTTCAAGTGACAACTGAGCAGTTGTGGCACTGGACTCTAGGCCTGAAAGCCTAGAAGAGTCACTATCCGGTCCTCTGTAAAGACAAAAGTCACCTCTTAATTGGTTGGTTTGTCAGGGGTTTGTTTACAAGTTAGCAGCTGTGCCTTAATAGAGAGGCGGGCTAAGACCCTATATTCCAGAAGGGGCTGCTTCCCCAAAGCCTTACATGTGCTGAACACACACCATTTCTGCAGTGTAGCTTTCGCCCGTATGATGAAAAGTGCATATTCTAGTTTACGCTGCCACCCACCCCTGTTCTGAATGCTGACAGAGCTCGAAAATCCAGTAACTTGTTCCCATTAAAGCCACTCACTGTCGAGGCGAATGTTGATGACTCTTTGGGAAACCTCTTAGTACAATACAACGGCCCCAGCCCATAATCGATTTCACATGGTGAGCTTTTCCAAGCCCATCCCCCTCACTGTGAGTGGACTTCCCCGCTGGGCGTCACATTTCACAGAGCTCTACCATATAAGAGAGGCGAATCAGTGGGAAAGAAAAAAAAACAAAAAACAAAAAACAAAACAACAACAACAACAACAACAAACGTGCTTGTTAAAAATGCAGATTTCTGGGGCCCACCCCAAGTCTGTTACACCTTTTGGAGCAAGCCAGAAAACCTGGCTGGGGAGAACTCAAACCTGTGAGAATGATATGGATCGCTCAACCATTTTTGGGGGAACACTGATCCGTGGAATTATTTTCAGCCATGATGCTTCACAGCTCTGTGAACACTTGGCTTGCTTTGCATTCCATTTCTCAAATCATTCTCTAGCTTCTATTTCTCTGTCTTTCAAAGCTGGAGAGCATTCAAGCAGTGTGAGATTCAGTGTTGAAAAGGGTTTATACCAGTTGAAATTTGTGTTATTATATTTGTTTCATGCATTTAATTCCTGTAGAGACTGTAAGTACGGGCAGCTGGATCCTTCTTCCAGGTGCTATGTTTTGCACATTGTTGACATCTTTCCTCTCTGTTAGAGACCAGAGCCCAGCTGCACCAGAACGAACAGATCTGCTGCCTACGTTAGCCAGTCACTCACCTGGGTGACCACCACTGAAGATGCAGAGGCACAACGTTGGGGCAGAATTTTCTGTCCTGGCCTCCAGGCAAGCATTCTTTGTAGCTTGGTTAACTGGAGCATATGAGTAGTGGTCTCTTCTAGACTAGACACCTTTAAGCTTTCAAAATTGTTTCTTGGGAAAAAGGAGAGGTAACACTCAAGTTTAATGATTCATAAAAACCCCTGTCCAGAAACTGTTGAGGCTTTATATGAGCATGGATACCCTGCCTGACATAGCTTTGCCAGCAGGAATCTCACACAGCATTTAAAGCCCGCTTCGGTGACTACTGACCCCAGAGAAAGTTCTGCAATATCTGTCCCACCTAATTAATTGCTCTCAGTTCTGTGTTCCATTGCTTTAGAACCTCCAACCTTAACGTAACCAATATTGATTAACTGTATTTTAGTATAGAGGATAGCAGAGTCAGCAGACAGGGGCTTCAAAAATTAAAACATGATCCTTGCTTTCCAGGAGGTTGTGAGTATAAACAAGCACTTACAGGGCAAAGAGCTGGTTACACTGTGTTCTGCAGGACAGGGGCATGCATTTCAGTCTCCTTCCTGGACTGAAACTCAGAGGTGAGGAAGCACCTGTGTCTTTGTATTTTTGTTTCTAGCATGACCTTTGTCATCAACCCTTGTCATGAGCAAGGGCACAACACACACTGCCTTGAGCTGAGTGGACGCTAAACTTTTCCTTTTGAAAGACTTGAGAATAGCCATAAACCTCTAAGTGTTCCCGTTAGAAAATCATCTCTTTTAGGTAAGTCTCGTTGTTCATGATTCTTAGGGTTGTAGGTGTGTTTTTCCACCTTGGAATCAAGCTCAGCTTGATTAAAATGGAAAGGAGTTTTAGTGAATCCCCTTCCCATAGCAAAGCTCTCGGACTTTCATGCTGTCCACTGAGAACACTTGTACTCCTGTGTGCTCTGCTCTCTGCAGTGTTTCCTTCTCTCTCTAACTTCCTCTTCCCCAGTCACTTGGCCTGTGACCATTGTTTTTCCCAGAACTCAGTGAGTGGTCAGGGAATGTGATAAATTAATGACAGGAAAATCTAATCAGAGAGTATAGTCTTATCACATAATGGATTTCGATTTTGATAGGAACCTTGGAAAACAAAAGGCTTTAGCAAATTAACAGTGAAAAAAAAAATAAAAGGGATACCTTCCAGCCAGGTAAGAAAGACATTTTCAGATAATTATGTTTTCAGTGCACATTTTATAGCAATCTGACTGTTCTTATCTGGGATTAGAATATCTTTATATATATATATATTATATATATATGACAAAGAGGGAGAGTGAGAGAGGGAGAAGCAGGCTTCCCACTGAATAGGGAGCCCAATGTGGGGCTCGATCCCAGGACCCCAGGATCATGACCTGAGCAAGGCAGACACTTAGCCAACTGAGCTACCCAGGCACCCCCAGGGATTAGAATATATTAACTCACCAGCTTTTAAAGTGAGAAACTAGTCAACATTTTAAAAATTAAGTTTAGCCTTTCTTTTAAATGTCCATAGCTTTTTATTCTGAGGGCCTTCCTTATCCATAGTGTAGTATTATGTCCCTTAATAAAAATAGTGTAGTCCTGAAAGTGTCTAAATAGAACTTGTAAATCAGATCATGTTTTTCTATTGTTTTGTTATTTGGTTTTAGAAATAAATTCTTCTCAGAAATAAATCTTTCTCTAAATACACAATATTTTTAAATGTAGTAAATGTTATATACTACATAATTGATAAAAGTATATAGTGAAAATTTAGTATGCAGTAGATTCAATAAATAGCATCACATTCTCTCCCCTACACCTCTCCCTTTTTTTTTTTTAACATTCCTATCTGATGCCATGGAATGTATTTTTAGAACTGGAAGAACTTCCTTGAATTTCAGATAGAATCAAATTTTTATAGGTGAGCAGCCTCACATTCTTATATGTGAAGATATTTCCCAAGGGAAGTGCTGGAATAGGCTCCATGTCTCCTGGCTCGGGATTCAATCTTGAAGCCCCCGGCAGGGCAAGAAAATGTTTCAAGTTGGCAGACTTAGGCCTGAACAAGGACATGGTATGGAACAGAGTGGAAAGCCAAGTGTGAGAAGCAGACTTCCTGGAAACCAGGTGTGGGCTGCCCTTTCCCAGCTGCATCGCCTTACAAATGACTTCGACTCCCTCCACCTCCACTTCCCTCTCTATAAATACAGATAATACATGCATAGTTGCTTTGGAAACCACTGCAGTGTTGGGCAGGTGAAAGCTATCCTATTCCTAGTTTAATTATTATGTATATTTAATATTAATTAGGAGTTTGCTGGACCCAGTGGACATTGTTACAGATCTTCTCCGAGGAGGCAAAGCTCTCCGCAGATATCATCCCTGTCATGCTCACACATTCTTTCCAGGAGTAATGGTTGCAAGAGATGATCAATCTCATTTTACAGATGGAGAAACCAGAGCTTCCCCTTTCCACTTGGCTGTGCTGACTCATCAGCTTATTAATGCCTGGGTCAGTGCCTCTGCCTTTAAATCACAGAGGGACAGCTAGGGAGCCCCTAACTGATCATGCCATTTTTTACAACCACTATGGAACTGTGTGCTAATGATAGTTCTGCAGACACGATGCTTAATTCATGAAGGAGTGAGAAATTATATTCCTATATCATATATCCAATCAAAACTATTTTTTGGAGGAATCCTTGTAAAGGCGCAGCATTCTCATTAAGTAAGAGTTGAGTGGACCAGGGAATAGGTAGGGTCATATTCTCTAAATAGCAAGGTGATTGGTTCTGAGAATAAGATCCTCTTACCAAGAGCAAGCTTGTCTGAATCTATGTGTAGATTCAAGTGGATCATGTATGGATGCAAGTGTATCTAACTTTCTACCTGTAAGAACCAATGATGTTTATTTCCACCACCTTCCCTCCGGTCACAGCATGTTCATATGGATTCTCTCCACGAGCATTGTGAGGCAGGTGGGGTAGCATTTAGTTCCTCTGGGGAAATGAAAGAGAGGAACAGAGGTAGTGAAGGGAATTCTCCAAGGCCATGTGCCTAGTTAATGCCAGAGCGAGACACCCTGCACTCCCTACCTCTGTGCTTTTGGTTTTCCCACAGACCCTATAGCCTGAACCCTGATCAGCTACCAGATGAGGACCCAGAAGGCCTCCTGAACATGGGGACATCTTCCGTCACTTGAGATAACGGACATGGCACTCTTGCCCTCAGCATCACTGGAAGCCCATGTCCCTTCAGTACCCCACTCCGCGTGCTCGTCAGGAAAGAGAACGGCGAGGCTGGCCTCTGCATTTTGAACCCTTGGTAACCGAGGTTGGAATGAGTTGCAGGGGGTTGGGCTAGTCCCTGAGGGGGTGCTTTCCACATCATAAATCCTCAGCACATCTTTCATTAAAAGCCGGCGCTGCTCTCCAGAAGGACTGCCCGTGTGAGCCATTCAAGGGGCTGAATAATCACTGGCTCATTAGTGCAGGTGGGACCCCCACATCAGAAGTGAGGCTCCCATTCAGCCTGTGCGAGGGCCGATGGTGTTGAACCGCTTTATAGCACAGCTGGTCTGGAATGGACCCGTGGCTTAATTTCAGAGCTTTTCTCATCTCTTCCATTTACACAGACCTCAGCTGCCCAGATGGGAGTGTCACCCAAAAGAGAACACGAAACTAGGCATTCTCTGCGTTCTGACTCTAAGTAATATTTCTATTAGCTGCATGCTCTGTGTTCTATCTTCACTTCTATTTATTTCCTTATTTCCAAGGAATAATCATTTCGAGTCTCCTCAACACAATAAAACTCAAAAAGCCAGCCAGAGGCAGATTTAATTCTGGGGAAATACAGAAAAGACCAGTTATCATGAAAACCCTCCATTTGCATTTTGTTCTCCTTGGAAATCATAATAACAGGAAGCTAATGCAGTCCCCTGAAAGAAACTCTTTATATCCAACGACAAGGCTATATGCCTCCAGGGCGGTGAGACTATCTATTTTTCATCACTCATCTGAAATGTTCACACTCCTTCTCCGCTTGGTACTCTCACAAGGAAGGGAGACCGTTTCCCAGGAAGAAACCCCGTCCTGGGATCTGCCCGGCAGAAATGCCTATGATGGGTGTTCCCAAATGTCTCATGGCAAGGGACATGCTCAGCCATGTTGCCAGGCTATGAGCCCCGGTGGTGGAGATCGCCTGCAAAGGTGCACACGGCCGGCCGCACACCTGCAGCTGGAGCCTGCTGCCTTCCAGCAGACCAGGGACCCGGGGACGTGGCTGCTGTGTGCTTGGACCCCAGTATACCACGCATTCCCAGTCTGCTCGTAAATCATGTCAGTATTCAAACGGATTCTGGGGAGCATCCCCACGTATTCTGAGTTGCATGGGTTGCTCTCCCGCTCCGAGGCCAGGCATGTCATTGTTGTACCGTCTCCCCAAGCCGCCGGGCAAACGGGGAGCGGGGGGAGGGCGCCGCAGTTCTAGACTCGGGCAGGCTACCAACAGCTGCACGGGTAATTATGGCTCTCTCCCTCTTTCTCCCTCTCTCTTTAAAATTTCAGCTTTAGCAATAAAAGATAAGAAATTCTTTAGAGTAATTAGAGACTGCTGAGCGCTTATGGTAATAATGAAGGAAAACATTCTGACTGATTTATAGCAGGAAGAGGCAGTGAGGAGCTATGCAGGTTGAAAAAAAAATAATTGAAATCAGCTTTGCCACTTTCTTGACTGAGCTGCCAGTCAGCCTCACAGAGAAAAGAAATGCTAATGAAATATTAATATGCTGCCTTGGATTTTATGTAACCGTCTTTGTTCCCAGGTACCGTTCCAGCTCGTCAGTCAGGAGGGTCAGGTGTGAGGGACACAGGAACCGCGGTGGGAAGGGGAAATGAGAAGCCAGCGGCCCGGAGGATGCTTGGCCTCAGGAACGGTTTACTGGAGCGTCCAGGCGGACAGGATGGAGAGCCTTTCCCTGACAGCCCGGGCCTCGGCCCGCCAGCTGGAGAAATCCTAGCGGGGGGCAAAGCCTTTTCTTTCCTTTTTCTTTTCTTATTCGTTTTTCCCCCTGGCTGACAGACACTAAATGTCAGCAGTCATCACGACACAATCAGAGCTGGTTTTATAATATCTCTAAGTGGTTTCAAAGTCTGCAGATGGCAGACAGTTTCAAAATCTCGGGGAAATTGTGTCTCATAGGCGGTGTTCAGACGAGACAGAGCCCCCACATGATCTCTATTTCATCTAATCAATCACGCCAGCTTGGTTGCAAAGTAGATGGCACGGCTTGGAAGCAGCATGTGTGCATGTGTGCGTGCATGTGTGAGTGGCGTGTGTGTGCGTGCACACCTGGGTGTCTGTGGGTGCTGTGTGAGCTCTGTGTGTGTGAGTGCACATGCAGGTACGAGCTGTGCGTGACGATGTGTGTGCACACACGTGTGTGAGTGCATACGTGTGAGCTGTATGTGCTTTGTGTGTGCATGCCTGAAATCCCTCAAGTCTTAAAATGTTTCCGAGGAGACTGCGCGTACCAGCTCTGGAGTGGTCTGGTCCCAGTGGTCAAGAGCCCGCTGGAGACACTAGCAGAGGACTTACACAGCACCCTGTGGCTCACTGTGTGTCTCACTTTCTGCAGGGACTGAATGGCAGTTTGGAGTCTCAGGACAGGTGGGCAGGGAACCAGCTTCAGGTGAGCAAAGCCAGGGTCAGGAATGAGGCAGATGAGTGGGAGCAAAAGGGGAGAGAGGAGAGATGTGTCTGAAGGAATAGTCCCAGCATCGGGGCTCGGTCCTACACTGAGGTGAACTCACTCTGCATCTCCACCCAGTACACACAGGCCCTGTGACCTCACTTCCTGAAGCCGAGACAGGAGGAAGGACTAGAGTCCCCATGGTCTCCTTTGGGTCTATAATCAGTTTAGAAGTCCTTAAGAAAGTTATATGGGATAAGAGTCATGAGCCTTTCCACCTGAAATAGGGTTTCTGGCTTTTATAAGATAACTCACTCATCTTCTATGAATCAAAAACTTAATCACAGCTGCAGTGAGAATGGAGTGAGATGTTTTACCTTTTTTTTTTTCCTTTAAGGATAAGATAGAATAGTAGCGGTTTAATTGTGCAAAGATCTGCATATAAGTAACTTGCATTATTTTGGATTATCTTAAAGTACCTGTAGGCTACATATTATCATCCATCAGCAGCAGAGGAAGCAAGAAAGACTCAGGCTTCCAAGGGAGCAGAGGGCAGTAAACTAGGTGGCCCCCCAGGTCTATGCTCTGAAGTCTGTTTCTCTTGCTTCAGAGATGGGATGGCCGGAGATCAGAGGGGTTCATATGGTAACTTATCAAATGAAATCATATGTGGTGAATTTTTTAAAATTTAATCCTCAAATCAGTCCTATGAAGGTGAGGGAGATTTGGAACTTTCCCAGGTAGTCCAGTGAATAGGTGCAACCACCAGAGCCCTCTCAACGACACCGGCTACCAGCTGCTCTGGCTCTGTCCACATGAGGAGGGAAGCCAGGAGAGCCTGGCCTGGGGAGCCGACACAGGGGATTCAGCTGCAGTTCTAGAGAAGTAGGGGCTGTGGATGGTTGAGCAAATCCCATGCTCTCTCTGGACCTTGACGTCCTCCCTTGAAATAGAGTAATTCTGCATATGTTGGATACATGTTGTGAGGCTGACATGGAAACAGCAACACAGGGCACCCAGCATATGGCCTCACTGACCCTAATGAAAATAGCACTTCTGCAGAGCCATACTCAGGACTCACCATGTCCACGAGGGACCTACACATTCAGCTGCGTCTGTGCCATGTGCCAAAGCCTGGACATGAATCCCACCCATGGGGCCAGTGCCCGTCCCTCCAGTCTGCAGTCTGCAGACATTTCTGATGGCGCAGCTCAAGGAGCAGACAGAGAACACGCACACATTCCTAATGTGTAAATTGGCTTCTTCACTCTTTTCCTACATATACTTTATTCAATCCATACATGAACTCTCAGTAAGCTCGATTCGTTTTCACGTGTTGGATGAAAGTATGTGTAGAGCTTCTGTTATTTCTTTCCCGCAGAACCCTGGGGGATCTCATGCATTTGATTTCAAAATCCACTCCTTGGGTAGTGAAGAAATTCGCCTGACTCAAATAGCGTGCTTATCTCAACCTGATTTGCGTTGTTTTCTGTTCCTTGTCATCTCTCAGTGTGATAGAACAGGTCATTTCTTCCTGTTTAATGACCATAGAGAAATTAAACATAGATGTTAATAGGAGAAAAGAGAAGTAAATGAATGCTAGGAGTTAAAAAGAATTAGTAAGTCTTCTTTTCCAAAACAAATTATTACAATCTAATGCTTTTTCAATGTTTTAAGATAAACATAGAAAGAGTCCTTAGAGCAACTATTTCTTACAGTCCACAGTATTCCAGATGTTGTGCTGAACTCTTTTCATATGGACATTCCTATCATTTCACTACTGTATGAAGTAGGTTCTGTTGCCCGGGTGGCAGGTGAAAGAAACCCCACTTCATAGATGAGAAAACCGAGCCAGGGTAAGATTAAGTGTATGCCTGTTACACAGTTAAGCAAGTTAGGGGAAGGAATCATTCTGCATAAATAATGCCGAAGGTGGCAAAGTCACGGATTAGTGACAGATGAACTCTCCCGGAATAACACAAAGAGCCAAGGATAAACACTTGGTCAATAATTTCTGCGAGTACTCCCAGTTATAATTGGCCTCAAAAACTTAGCTATTTGGCTTTCCATGATGAAGCAGACAAGAAAGCAACATCTGTTTGCTGTTGGGTCAACTTGGCATGCCACCTGACCTCTCAGTGCCTGAGCCGCACGCCCTGAGAAGAAGACATAATAACACTCCTTTGTATTTTATCTTTCACAGACACTTGACTTTTTAAATGTATGCCTTGAGGATAGCAAAAATCCTCTTCACGTCCAAAAGAAAGCCATTAAAAACCTGAGTGGCCACATAATGAATAATTATTTATTGAGTACTATACTATGGCTAGCAAAGAGGCCAAGAACAGAATTCAAGAAAAATCTGCAATTGTGGGAGTATCTGCTTTAACTCCTTATCTCACTGAGGAAAAGACTTAAATATGTGTAGTGATTAGAGAGCAGGTCCTTAATCAAGCTTTAAAATCAGTGTATGGATGGTAATCATCACCGCAGGGACCCACCAACACAGCCCTTTGGCGGTCTCAGCCAAGCCCAGAGGAGCTGGCCTGCGTGTTGGTGCCAGACACAGGCAGTTCTGAACCCCACCTCAGCCCCTTGCTCTAGGTTATGCTGAGAGACTCAGTTCACTGTGTTGAGCCTGGGTCCTGTCTCTGAACTGAGATACTCGGTTTGCTTCCATTGAAGGAATGTTGTAAGAACTCAGGGAGAGGAGGTACCAAAGCATGCTGTCTGGCTGACTGTGCTTCTCTCCTCTCCTGGAGGCTGGGCGCAACACACCAGTGAAGCTGGAGCTACGGCTGGAGGAAGGGGAAGTCCTCATAAAACTGGCATCACATGATCTATGGGATTCCTGAATGAGGAGATGGACAGGGGTGGGGCACCACAGTGGGACAAGGCTTCACGGGGATCCAAGAGTCATGGGCCCAGACAGGGTTAGAAACAGGAGCTATAGTGCTCTTAGAGCAAGTTACAACAGGGCTTCACCTCAAAGGCTTCACCCCAAGAGTGTCCGCTCAGATCTTGAGAGGGCCTGGCAGGGGTGGGGAAGGGTGGTGACCCAATGTTCTCCAGCCTTTCTGATGTCTGATGGCCTCATTATTCAAGCTCAGGTGAGGCCCAGGTGGAGATGAGAACCTGCTGCAGAATTAGAAGTTGCATGCAAAGAATTTAAAGTTCATGGAGTCCAAGTGCTTGTGTGACCAAACTGCAGCCCAGTGTATGGAATCCACATGTCCCTGCCTTCCCACAACCCCCTAACCATTCACCCTCACCCCACAAGTTACATACAGAAGCACTTCTCTGGGGCTATAACTGGTCTGCCTATGCTATAGGCTTAATTGTGTCCCCCCAGTATTCTGTAGTTCTTTCCCCTTGTACCTCAAAATGTGATGTGACCTTATTTGGGAACAGGGTCTTTAAAGAGGTAATTAAGGCAAAGTGAGGCCATAAGGGTATACACCAATCCAATACGTCTGTCTCCTCATAAGAAGAGATTAAGGCAAAGACACTCACAGAGGGACAACCATGTGAGGACATGAGGAGAAGACAACCATCTTCAAGCCAAGGGGACAGGCCCCCTCAGGGAAGTCTCTCCTGCTGACACTGGGATCTAGGACTTCCAGCCTCCAGAAATGGGAGAGGATACATTTCTGTTGTTTAATCCCTCAGTCTATGGCACCTTGTTATGGCACCCTCAGCAAGCTAATACACCACCTATCTCTGTCTTTCTCTCTCTCTCTGTCTCTGCTCTTCTCCCCAACCCCCAGTGGCTCCTTCCATTCAATCTCCAAATTTGCTCATAGTATTCAACGCCCCCCCATGTCTTTGCTTCTCCTTAGCTCCCACTGAGCCTTGGGATCCTCCTCTATTGCTATCTGGCCTCCACCCTCCAAAGGCCAGTGAAACCATTCTAGCTAAAGCCTGGCTTTGTTTGTCCAAACCCAAAGGTCCAGTCTGCTCTTCATTGGACTTGATGTCTGGTGTTATGGTAGACTTGAGCCCTGTCTCCCTGTGAAGTGTGTGGGCAGTATAAAATATTTAGAAGAAACCTGACCCTGAATGATCCAGTTACAAAGATGGTGGTCTCATCCGTAGCGTCTCTAGCACTGCTGAGCCTCCTGATTATTCTTTGACTCTAGGTTGTCTGAAACACTTTGGTAGGGAAATCTCTCAAATAAAAGGAGTAGATAATAGAGATCTTTAAAAAAAAAAAAAAAACATGAATTTTGGACCCAAGGAGTCTAAATCTTTTCTTTCTAAAAATATTTGGGCAAGCCATTCTGCTGAAATTAACCTTGATTTCCTTGTCTAGTTTCTATATCAGGAGCATCATATCTCTTTGGTCACAAAGACAAAATGAGATAATTTGAGTAAAGTATCCAGTACTTTTCCTGCCACATAGAGAGATTCAATATATAATGAAAGATTGGCTGGTGCACATCTTGAAGGATAGAATGGATCTGGATATAAATGAGCTACAGTAAACTCAAGGAACAACATATGTACAGAGACCAGAGTTAAAATTCTGTCAACTGACTTCAAAAGTTACTTTTCAAGGCATTTCGTTATTTTAGTGGAGAAATATGGAGGACTCCATTTTATGATTCTTATTGAAAAGCTTGGTTGTGAAACAAAGGTTGCACTGCTGTATTTCCTTTGAATCAAAGTGAACCCGCCTAGGAACCCAATCCTATCTGCCATGTGGATAGTCAGCTTCCATTGTTTTGGGGGTTCCTCTGTCTTACAAAGAGAATCGACTAAGCATGGGTAACCTGAGAATGTTGGCAGGTATCCTGTCTCCTCCCACGTGGGTCACTGCTGATGTCTCCCTCATCTCAGCCTGAACAGCCCCTTGAAGGCAGCTGTGCTCTGACAGGTCAGGGTGCTTGTGCTGTGCAACAAAGCTGCTGTTCTAGAATACAGCCGCCCAGACGGCCCTGCCTGGGCACCCCAGCCAAGTGCTCCGTCTCCCTACAGATGGCGGAGGTCGGTGCTGCGGTTGCCCCTCCATCTCACTGAGAAGTTAAGTAACTTACCTAAGGCTGGAGAGCCAAAGAGCCAGGAATTGAGTCAAGCCCAGCCGCCAAGTCAAGAGCCCGGACCTGTGTTCTGCCAATGAAGACACAGCCTCTGCCCCTAAGCAGGAAGGGGCTTAAGGCAAGACGGGCATAATGAGAGGCAGACTACCAGACTTCTCATAAATGTCTCTACTTTCAATTGCAAAATGAGGAAGAAGATCTAGAGCTCAAGTGCCCATTTGGAGTCAGTGTCAGAAAACCGTAGTTTACGTCCTGGCTAGGCTACTTGCCAGCTTCATGAGGAAAAGAAACAATAACAAACCAACCAATAAAACAAACAAACAAAATAGTCCAAAACCAACAAAAACCAACAAAGGAAACAAAAAGAAAGGAGCAGATTTTGAAGCAAATGGATCTGAGTTTGAATGTCGGCTCATCTCTGAGGAACTCGAGCAGCTTCCTTACTGCACTATGTCTTGATCTCCCCGTCAGTGAGATAGGCATATAAATACCTGCTGAGGCCACTGGCTTTGTGCAAGATGGCTGCCTCCTCTCCCCTGCTCTTCTACACTGTGGGTCTGCGCCCCAGTCTGGACCATAACCTCAAAGGCATAGAGTGAATGGAGCCTTCCAGTTGCCCTAGCTGGACCTACTGGAGCACAGACCAGCTGCCTTGCTCTGCCCTGTCCACGGCATAGATGTGTGGGCCAGATACGCATGGCCTAAGCCACTACCGTTTGTGGGAGTTTTCTGTCCTTACTCAGCTCCCAGAGTTGAGCCTCTCCAGTGAGATGACATGAAAGATGTTTGTAAATGGGGGGAGCCCCACTTCCCAGATATTAGCACCAGCATCATGGGAGCCAGATGGGTGCTGGCAACGTGAAGACTGTGCACGGGCATTCTGAGTGTGATCAGTCACTACCGCTGGTTCAGAGGAGAGAGACGTCATCTGGTTGAGGGTTGGCCAAGGCAGGCCATGGCTGCACAGGCACATGGAGAGACATCCGTGTGTGCCTGAGCTCCCATGTGAGACCCTCCAGCAGATGCCCGAGGAGGTCTGATTACTATAGTCTGGGGAAGATTCATGCAGAACACCTGGGCTGCCCACCCCAGTTTCCAGAGGGCTTTCTTTTTAACCAATTTTCTGAAATTTAAAATAACAGCAATGCTACAGGATGAATACTATGCGATATAAGTTTAAGAGTTGGTAACTACAACAGGGAAATAAGAGTAAACCAACCAAAAAAAAAAAAAAAAAAAAAGCAAGGTGGCTTCTGCTGGGAGTGATTCAGAGCCGGAATTTTGACTGCGCTTGACATCGAAGATGCATTTTCAGGCTCATGTTTATCTCTTACCTTTCCAGAGCTTAAGTTGGTTTGAGTCTGGCCTAATTTCTCTGAAGGACCCTGGGCCAAGGGGCCTATACTGTTTCCACAGTTGTCCTACAACCTTTTTTTTTTTCCTCTGCTAAACCATTCATTGTCTGCTTTGAATATTAAACTAGATATGAACTAAAATTGCACTATGGAAAATCAGAATGCCGAGCTCTGTGAACAGTAATGCCTTGAAAGTGAAGCTCACCCTTTCTCTACATTTCCTCTTTAGTTGGATTAATTTCCCACTGTCATTACTACTACTTTTGATAACTAGAGTAGTTCAAGATTTAAATAAACTAATTAAATGAGGGGCTTAAAATCTCTGCAGACCAAACACAAGCCCAAACCTCCAAAAACTCTTGAAGCACAGGGAGGTTGTGTCTGGAGACAGCGCCCCTATTCGGGCAGCCCATCTGGGTCCTGGTCCTGGTGGGGCCTGTGGGGCTTCCAGAACAGGCCACGCATGGGGATAAGAGCGGAGGGGCCGCTGTGCAGCATCTGTCAGTTGGTGGAGGAGACCTGTTGCCTTTGCATGTTTGTCAGGGAGTGGCTCCTGGTGACAGCAAAGGTCAGGATGGCATTCTGTGCAAGCCAAGAGCTAGGCAGTTCTGACGGGGTCTACCTTACATGCAATCAAGGACAGGACTCAGACCATCTTGGATCCTGCCTCCTGGTATCCTGAGCAGCTAACAGGCCAACAGCCAGAGCCTGGGAAGCCCAGAGCAGGCATCTGTGGCTAAGAGAAGGCTCTTCTCACGGGCCAGGCACAAACCACCCCTAAAAGCTCCCTAGACAGAGCTTTCAACAGAGAGAAGGCAAATTCTTGAATACAGCCCTTCCCACCACCAGCCAAATCACAGGTAATGAAAATAGTTCATGAATCCTCTGAAATGCTAACTTGATTACTAAGTCTGAACTCAGGGAGGCAAAATCATCAGAACAGCTGTCCAGATAAGAACCTCATGAAAATGTGTTTGGGGGTGGGGATGAGGAGACACTATGCTCTTTCCAACCAGGCTATGTTTTTGCTTCGCATTGTCCAGAGGCAGTCCCCAGGAGGCTGGGACACTTGCTGAACGAAAACTCGGCACAACAACAGATGGCCGGGGAGGGTGGGGGGGGTTTAGCATCCACAAGGAAGACAACAGCCTTCTTGGCCTGCAGTGTTTTCCAGGGCCCTCTGCCTCCGGGCCTTCTTCAGAAAGTGTCCTGTTCTCTAGCTGAGAGGCATGTGCTCACGGAAGCCCTTGGAGCTTTGCCGTCTTGAGCAAGGGCAGGAAACACTGAAGGTTTTGTCATTGGTCACCTCCCTTCATTGTCTTGAATTTTGAGCTGCCTGATCTGCTGGGGATGAATTAGAGAGAGAAGTTAATTCTAATAAAATACAACTCATTGGAAATTTTTAAAAAATGGTATTTCCCTTGGTGCCGACCATGCACTCAGTTCTAGCTCTTTGATCAAGATCTGCACTTCCATCCTTTGTCCACACTTTCTGAAGGTCACAAACACAAAATGTATCTAGACGGGCTGTGTCTTTCTTCTTTTGTTATTAACATATAATGTGTTATTATTTTTTATTTGTTTTGTCTTCTTTTTGTTTCTGTTTTCTGGTGCAGTCGCGCTGAGTCAAACCAAGATGGGCGAGTGGAGGCGTGGTCAGAGGGAGCGAGCTCTGTCTCCACCACGCTAAGGAGTGGAGCAGATCCCTGTTAATCTAATGGCTTGAGGAAAAGTTGCACAAGGCTGGCCTCTTCTCCTGAGGCCAGATGAGGGACGGACAGAGGTTTTATGTGCCCTTGTCTCCTGGGGGCCCGGGGAAGGAGAACTCACATTTCTAAAGCATTTACACAGGGTCTGGAGCCTCACAAACTTTCATTTAATTCACAGTTATACTGTACAAGAGGCAAACTCTGCCAGGGAAACATTTACAGACGGGAAAACAGCCTGGGAAGGTGAGGAAAGGAGCCCTCCCCTCTTAGTCAGAAATCGGTGAGCTAGGATTTGATCCCAGGTCGTTTAGCTGAACAATATCCTCCTGCCTGAAATATATCCTGGACCTAGAGGTAAAACTGAATGTGTTTCTGCCATCATGCTTGAAACACAGGTGCTTCTACTGCAGTGCCATTTGCCTTACCCAAAAATCTTTTGTTCTGCCAAACTGTTCCGAAAAACAACAGGATTTATGTCACTGTGGGTGTTCCAACACCCAGCACCAATGCAACCTCAAATCAAACAGCTAAAGAAAAAGGAACTCTAGCAATCTTAGTAAACATGGACACACACACACACAATTATGTTTCTGCTGGGATTTTCATGACTTTTTAAAAACAATGTGTGAAATGTCTTTGCAGCTTTACTAGAGAGCTTAACAATGTGGAAAACAGCAGCGCTCGAAACCAGTCAGCCCCATGCTGCTTGCACCAAAGGGAGACAACTCTAGAGCATATTGAACATATTTCTTAGTCTCCATGTTTGCTAAGCCTCTGGCTCTAATGTAAGCTTGCCCTCTCCTACTCTGCCTCACCACAAACATTAGTTTTGTATGAACTAAAGGAAGTTCTGATTTATGCTGATAATATTCTCCTTACTAACCTCCTTACTAATTGTACATGAGCTAATGCACAACAGGGATGCATGTTGTCTCAGCACACATATGTTACGCTCCTGTGTTGACATGTTTTCCTTTCCCACTGAACTTGTGCTGTCCCATAGAGTAGCCACTGGCCACACAGAACCCTTCAGTGTGGATGATTCAGACTGAGTGTCTAAAACAAAAACCACACCTTAAAGACTTGGCATGAAAAAATAATGTAAAATATCTCATTGATAATTTTATGTTGATAAAACATCAAAGTGATATTTGGGATCAATTGAGTTAAATAAGGTGCATTAATAAAATGATTGGACTTGCTTTTTTTCTTTTTCCTGTAGGTGCTCGTATACACTTAAAACATGTGTGACTTGCTTTCCTGTTCTACTGGACAGTGCTGGGCTTGACCTCAAGCTTATGGAAAGCAAGGATGATGAGCTCTTGACTTCACAGCAAAGGAAGCAGCACACTGTCTGGTGCATGGCTGGCCCGTGAACATCAATCTTCCACAAGAGAATTAGGTGTGTCTAACTCAAAACTAATGTTCTTTCTACTGCTTGGTGGCAGTTCCAAGCAGAAGGAGCTGGTTGGGTGTGGGCTGAACAAAGCAAAGCCAGGGGCCTGCCCAAGGGCTGATTTATGATGTCCGCATGGCTGGTCTTCGAGGGTGGAGAGCTGTGTGGTGGTGGACAGGGAGAGTCTTCAGGGGGCAAGATATCTTGTACGTGATCCCTTTCCTGGACGTTTTTGGAGAAGGATTCCTTAGCCCCGTGCTTTTCTTGTTTCCAGTCGTTCGGTCAGTTTGCTTACTGAACATCTGTGATGAACTCACCATTATGCTGGATGACATTTTCTGAATTCAGAGATTTCTGAAAATATCACAACAGGCCTACACTAATGAGTAGAGAACAGTAGAACATGTCACGTGATGCAGCATATAGTGCATTATGAGATGGTGACGTCTGAATTTCGGCTTCGCTACATCATAGTCTTGTGACTGTTAGAGCCTATCCCTCCCTCATGGAGCTGCAGATTTCCTGTCTGGAAATTTTGGGAAAATATCATTTTCACAGTATTTCCTTGGGGTTCAATAAGATTCTTATTTGCATGTGGAAATATCTGGCACCAAAAAAAAAAAAAAGAAAGAAAAGAAAAGAAAAGAAAAATCATACCTGACACAGAAAAGATTTAATCAATGAAAATACTGCTGGATTAGAGACAGCCTGACAAAATGCAAAGAGAATGGGTTTTATAGACAAAACCATTTGGATTCAAATCCTTGCCCTGCCATTAGGCAAACTAGTTAACCTTTCTAAACTTCTATTTCTTCATCTGTAATACTGCGATGATGTCATTTACCTTGCTATTTCTAGGAATAAATTACATAAAGCCTTAAAATCCTTAGTACAGTGTCTGGTACCTAACAGAGACTCAATAAGTAGAGATTTTATTTATTTATTTATTTATTTATTACAAAATTTTTAAAGATTTCATTTTATTATTAAAATTATTTATTTAAAATTAATTATTTATTAAAGATTTCATTTACAAGTAGGCAGAGAGGCAGGCAGAGGGAGAGAGAGAAGCAGGCTCCCTCCTGAGCAGAGAGCCCTATGTGGGGCTCGATCCCAGGACCCTGGGATCATGACCTGAGCCGAAGGCAGAGGCTTAACTGACTGCTCCACCCAGGCATCCCTAAGTAGTGATTTTAAAACAAATTGAGGGTTTTGGTGGGGAGGGTGTGGGGGGTTGGGTGAGCCTGGTGGGGGTATTAAGGAGGGCACCGATTGCATGGAGCATTGGGCGTGGTGCATAAACAATGATCTTGGAACACTGAAAAAACAGAAACAAAAACATTACTTCTAATTCTCAAAGAGATCCATGGTCTCTAGCTTCAGGTTTGCTGCTGAGCTAGGAATAGTACTTTCTGTAACTCACTTAACTAAGAAAAAGACTTATGTTGGATGGTAATAATATATATCTCACTTAAATTTGTTATTATAGATAAAACTTTAGCTAATGCTCATAAAAGGCTTTTGTGAACTGCACAGTGGATAGAGCTACAGTAGTTGCTGGGGAATCTGAGTTATACTTAGTCACAAAAGTGGAGTATTTAATGCTGAAATTTACATGACATCTACGTGTGGGTTCCTAAATGGGTTGTAAAGCTCTTAGCACCAATGGGAAAATGATAAAAGACATAATATTTTGCCTTTGACATAGGTTATATTAATTTAATGTAGCAAGGCTAACTCCCAGGAACACAGAAAATAACACAAACAAAATAACAGTGGTATTTGGTAGAAAAAAACATATTTCACAATATGATTTCTTCATGGAGGAGAAAGGAAGGATTCATGTTTATGGAACTATGGCCCTGCTACCCATCTAATTTTTAGAGAGTCACTAAAGACAGAGAACCTATTTGCCCAATACCATACTTACTTTTAGTTAACATCTGAGGCAACGCACGAATCCAACTACCCACTGTGTCCAGGCCATCACTGCTCCCGATTGCCTCTTCCCCTTGTGCCGACTGGGAGTTGTGGGAGCTGTACCTGTGCAACTGTTCCCTTCCACCGCATTTGCGGACGGGACACCCTGAACTGTCACACACACAGCTGTGGTTTTATATGCTTGTAACCCCGTTAACTTTGCCTTGGCCCTCACCAGAGCACAAGATAAGACTCAATAGAAAGTGTATGCCAAGATGGAGGGAGTGGCCTTGTGTGTGCATGGGCACTGAGGAGGTGCAGCGGGGCATTTATGAGAGGGGGTGAGAGAATGTAGGGGAAATAAGCTGAGCGGAAAGTATAGGGGAAGTGTAAGTGGTGGTTTATTTATAGCATAAATTGTGTGATGATAGCGTGTTCTTGGGTCTCCACCGCAGCCTGGCTGCGGCGTCTGCTTGGTATCAACTGTGACCTTATTTTGCCTGTAACTCCCCGACCCACAAACTGCATTTCGTAGTTAGGCAGGCCTCCAGGTGAAACGTACAATAGTGTTTTATCAACTTTGCTAATCTTGTTACTTGTGGAAGAATTTATTAAAAAGAACCAATTTCTTTCTACATGCAACCATGGTTATTTCAACGACAGGATTTATATATGGAAACATTTATCTACTCATCCATCATTGTGTTTTTTTAGCTCGACAGATATTCACAGAGAGTGTCTTCCACACAAAGCATTCCAATGTAGTCATTACATCATAGACTCTGGAATCAGACTCTATTAATGCAACCACAGAACTTTCTAGCAGACAAATACGAGCAAGTTACCTAATGTTCCCGTCTCCTGGTAATTGTGCCTACACTGACTGGCCTTTCCTGTCTCTGGCCCTACCGTGGTGGATCCGAGACTGGGAGGACTCCTCCAGCATAAAACAGACACTGGATCAAACGTGCTTCTAAATAGATTGTTGGGCTTTCAGGAAATAACAAATAATTTTAAGGATTTTCCCTCCCCTTGGGTAAAAATGAACCTAGGGCAAATGTGGACGCTCTCTAGGGAGAAGCATTGAGCACAATGGGGAACAGATTATGCTGAAAGGAGATGCCAATATTAGAACTCTGGTTGTGACTGGAATATTGGGCCATGGATAGATGTGTTGAATTTAGCATTCTTACACTGATTCTGGGACCCTAAAAGTAGGCTAATGTGATCCTAGGTGAGTAGCACCTCTGGTACAAAATTTCTTTGTGGAAGAAGGCACTCTCAGTTTAAGACCTTGGGAATTTTAAATATTCTATTCAATCAAATATAAACATAATCAGAGATCACCAAATGCACAAAAGGAGCTAGAAACAATGATTGCCAGCATATACTATTTTTAGATCACAGATAATATAGTTGATGAAATTATAAGATATAAAATAATAGTAGTTATGTGTATAATGCAAAATCATAAAAGATGGTCATAAAAGCAAGTAACCACAAGTGCTTACAAGGATCTTCCATCTCTAGCCACCATGAACTTAACCGTTACTTCCACTGTAAGCAATCTTGCAACTGGGAAACATGTATCTGCATATGAGGCAACTGTTCCAGATTTTGGTTAACAGGCAGCACAGGACTGTGATCTCTGAGGTGAGGAAGCATAGACTGTGAGCCCAATAGTCAGGACTTCTGCCTGGAAGCACTTATATGATCATGCAAAGGAAGAGGCCCAAGCAGAACGGAGAGGCCTCAGTGAGCTAATAAGGCAGAGTCTGGCGCTAGAATATGGAGAGGAAGGTACACTTTAGGGGTGGGCAGAAGTATTTGTGGTGTTTCTCTGGATAAAGGAAGTAAATGGAGAGGTTTCAGGTGGCTTTGTTTCAAGTCTTTGTTTCATGAAAGGATTAATAAAATAATAGTGTCTAATTGAGGTTGATGGATTAAAAAAATAAAGAAAACAAAAATTAACATCAGGAATAAAATACAGGATGGCACTAGAGATTCTACAAAATTTAAAGGATAAAAAATATTATAATTAATATATAACATTAATCTAAAAACTGGAGAGAAAATAAATTCCTTAAAAAAATGTTTATCAAACTGTCGCTAGAAGAAATCAAAAGCCTGAATACTCCTATGTCTGTTAACAGAAATATAACTCTAAAGCAAGAGCACTTAAGGCACACAAACTCAGATAATAGGGGCAGATACAGCATTTTCGAATATGTTTAAAAAGCACTGCAACCCAGAACCAACATTTGTCAAAAACATTAAAGGAAAACTAGAGGTCAATATCCTTTATGAAAATACAGACAAAAAAATATTTAAAAACTAGCAAATTAAATCCAGTAACATAGTAAAAAGATAATACATCTTAGCCAAATTTACCCATTATAGAAATCAAGGTTAGTTTAATATCTGTAAATCAATTAATGCAATTCTCCAAAAAGGAGAAAAAAAATAATTATATCAATAGCTGGAAAAAGGATTTGATGAAATTTGAAAAAAAGGACATAATTTACTCATGAAATTCACATTTAAGGAAAATAAAATATAAAATACTACATAAGAATTATAATTCTATGGAATTTTCATTTGAGTAATCATATAATTGTTTATCTATAATGAAACAAAATCAGAGAAAATTTGAAACCACTTTTGATGAAAAATTATTGCTGTGTTTCTAGGTCAATAGAAATATTGTTAAATATGAATGGCAAAAATGCAATATTTACACTCTCTAGAGATAAAACTAACCCATTTCACTAAAAACATGTACATTTACACAATGAATATTTACAAAACACTATTCTAAAATATATCCATTTGGGATATTGTATAATCATTTAAACAATAGCAATAAAACTGAAACAGAAAAAGATCAAAATTATTTTATAAGAAATACAAAATAAAAATCTCATTTTCAGATTATCTTAGTGGACTTGTTGACCACAATAAAAATAGCATGTATACTTACCTAAATAAAGAATAAATAAATGACAACAAGTTACAAGAGTCACATTTAAATAATCTAGTTTAAAACATTACCTAATAACATAATTCTATTTTATTTCCATTTGAGTCATTCTAATTACTTTAAGCAACAAAACTGAAAGAAAATAATCTAATTGATTTTAGTAGAGAGAGGAAAAGAGTGCTTTGCTCGTGCTGGATCTTCAGAAGAAGAAGTTCTTTGGGAGGTGGGGTCAATGTGAAGATGGCTCACTTCCTTTTTCAGGGTGCGTGAACAGTGCTTGGTGTAGACATTTCTTCTGACCAGTGGAAGATGTGCAGAGCCAAGCAAGTCCCTTAGTGGAGGTCATGCCCGGAGACATTATGTCTCATTTTCTGGAATAGGGGGATGGAGAGAGGTCCTGCCCTCAGGAGCTGATCCTTGGGAGCCCTATGACATATCTGACAAGGGAATGAGGGGAGGACCTGGGGCTGGCCAGCAGCACCCTGTTCAGGTGGGATGGTTGGACTGAAAGAAAGACCCAAGTCCCTTCCATTGCAAGGTGAACTAGAACAAATTCTTTTCTTCTTCTTGTGGGTGAGTTGATGCATCAGGATGAGGTTGACCCAACAGATGTTCTGGACAGGTGGTACCTGGTCCACATGGGGAGCAGGAAACTGGATTCAGAAACCATCACAGCCTAGGGCTTCTCTTTCATGGGGATCTTATCAAACTAAGGATTTCCTTGCTGCCAAATACCTGATTTGTAAGATCAAGTTCATATATGGTATGAAACTTCTTCACTCTCCATATTCCCTCATTTGATGCATTTTTTCTTTAATTAGTATTTTTTAATTTTTTTAAAGATTTACTTATTTTAGAGAGAGAACATGCTTGAGCATGGGGAGGGACAGAAGGAGAGGGTGAGAAAGAGAGAGAGAGAGAGGGAGAGAGAGAAGCAGACTCTGCTGAGCATGGAGCCTGATGCAGGACTGGATCTCACAACCCCAAGATCATTACCTGAGCATAACAGACTGAGCCACTCATAAGCCCCTTGTTAATTAACTTAAGGTAACTGAGATATGTCTCAATTATCAAATCACTTAACACATTATCATAATTTTTTCTCCCATGGGAAACAAGCTGCCTTTGATACAAGTCAGGGATGCTTTCAATAATTTCTGAGTTAATTTAGGGCTGTATTTTATGGATATCCAAATGTTTGCATACACTGCTAATTCACTGACTTTGGACATCCTTTTTGTTTGTTTGTTTAAGATTTTCTTTATTTATTTGATGGAGAGAGAGAGAGATATCACAAGTAGGCGGAGAGGCAGGCAGAGAGAGAGGAGAAGCAGGCTCCCTGCTGAGCGGAGAGCCTGATGCGGGGCTTGATCCCAGGACCCTGGGATCATGACCTGAGCCAAAGGCAGAGGCTTTAACCCACTGAGGCACCCAGGCGCCCCATGGACATCTTTTCCTTTATCTTTATAGGGTAAATTCTCCTAAATTAGATATTTGTTGAAAGTTCACTTTGTCTTCTTGATGCATTTCTGACAAGATTGCACTTCAACAGTGGAGTGGTTGCTTCTATTTTCTGTTTCTTTTTTTCCCCCTAACTATAGTGATGCTTTTTAGGTTTGGAGACTTTTCATGTGATCTTTAAGTGCATTGGTGACTTCCTCTTCTTTAGTTAACTTGGTATACATTTGGTTTGTTTCTTCTTCAAAAGTTTTAAAATAAATATTTAATTCAGCTGCATCAATCAGTTTCTTTGAAATTCCTTTGATTCTTCTTCTTGGAGGGCTCTCTTTTCTGGAGCTCTGATTACATCTATTTTCAGGTTCCCACTATCCATGTTGTCTTTTCCAGGAACGGCAGCCCAAACTAATTTTTTTTTCAAGTATCCATCCTAAGGCTCAATCTGACTTTCCTCAGAGTTTTATAACTTTTTTCTCCGCCCTCAGGATAATAACTCCATTCACTCTCCTTTTTCCATCCTTCAGCTCCTTGTGAAAGCAGACTCCCAGAACATTGGGCTTTTCCTCCAAAGCCTCTTTTAGTGCTGTCAGAAACTGTTCCTCATTGATCTGACAGATTTTGGAGGATATTGTCATGGAAGCTATTTGAAGTTGGGTGCATTCTGATGGATCTTGTAAAGGCTAAAACTTCCCTGTAATGTCAGTCATCTACTTAACATGTTCAAAATGTTGAGATTTGTCTCCTTTTAGCCCTTTCCAAAGGGTTTCTATGCTAAACCCAAGTGAGGAGTTGGAGATTTCTAGCTTCTTTTTTAGGTGTTTCCCAAGAGTTCACTCAAAGTTTTCAAATATGCTTTTTGTTCTTTAAAATTAGTAGATCTATTTCTTAGAACAGCTTTAGTTTTATAGGGGGCTAAGCAGAGAGTACAGAGAGTTCCCATGCACCCGCTGCACCCCTCACCCTCCACCACATGCACACAGTCTTCTGGGTTACTATCGTGCCTTGGTATGGCACATATATTACAATTGATGAAGCTCAATATTGATAAATTATTATTAAGTTCATAGTTACATTGGAGTTCACTCTTTATGTTGTATATTCTTTAGGTTTGTCAAATACACAATGTCATGTGTCCACCATTATAGCATCATATCAAAGAGTATCCCTGCCCTAAAAATCCCCTAGGTTCCATTTACTATTCTTTCCTTTCCTTCCCCGTCCTTAAACATCTAGCAGCCACTGATCTTTTTATGGTCTCCACATTTTTGCCTTTTCCAGAATGTCATGTAGTTGTAATCACACAGTGTATAGTTTTTTCTAATTGGCTTTTCTTGCTTACAATATATTTAAATTTCTTCCAGTCCTTCTCCTCCCTTGCTAGCTCATTTCTTTTTAGTGCTGAATAATTTTTCATTGTCTGGCTCCACCTAGTTTAATTATCCATTCATCTTTTTTTTTGGTAAAGATTTATTTATTTATTTTAGGGAGAGAGAGAAAGTGTGAGGGTGGTGGGGCAGAGGGAGAGGGGGAGAGGGAATCTCAAGCAGACTCCATGCTGAGCATGGAGCCCAATGGGTGGCTTGATCCCACGGCCCTGAGATCATGATCTGAGCTGAAACCAAGAATCAGATGCTTAGTCGACTGCACCACCCAGGAGCCCCCATTCTTCTATCAAAATATATCTTGGTTGTTTCCAAGGTTTGAAAATTATGAATAAAGCTGCTATAAACATTTGTGTGTAGGTTTTGAGTGCACATACATTTCAACTCCTTTGGATACCAAATATGTTTTCAATAGACATTGAAGTTCTAAAACAAAACAAAACAAAACAAAAAAAAACACCCAAGTGATTTTCTTCTAGGAAGGTAGAAATTTTATAGCTGGTTTGCCTCTTCTTGAATAAAGTCTCTTAATAATTAAAAACGTGGGTATGACTATCAACATCCCTATATCCCATAACAATCTATGGGGATGCAGGCCTGATGTAAGATTCCTTGTCCATGCTGCCCCTGCCCCACCTCCCACGCCAACTTACCCCAGCAGTTCCTGAAAAGGTGCAACACAGAGCATCACAGACACTAGCAGATCCCCCAGTGCTGTGTCACTTCAGGTTGCTAGGACCCCGCCAAGTAAAACAGATGCTGGACAACATAGGTGAGCATTCCACCTAAAACCAAATCAGTTCCTTCCAATCTGCACTGACCCCAAGGGATGTTGGGGAGGAACAGGTGCAATAACTCTGCTTGTGAATACACTTTTCATGTGGGTCCCTGGAGGCCTAATCTTGACTACAAACATCACAGAGAACTCCAGCTCTCAGCCTCCTCTATTATGTGTGTCCACAGACCTAGACTACATGGAGAGGGATACAGGAGGGTTTAGAAGGCCCTCCAAAAGATTCCCATAATCTGCTAGTTTCACACCAAAGGCTAAGGAAGAACAAGAGGGGAGAGATCCCAATGACCCAAGCTAGAACAACTTTGTCAACAAAATAACAACAGAATTGGATTTTAAATGAAAGTATAAGCTAAATAATGGGTACATAGTGCTATAAATAAATGATTGTTTACATGGAGAGACAAGAGACAAATCTTCCTAACTGAATGACTGCAGAAATCATGTGGTGATCAGAACTGGTCCCCATGCTTAGGAGTGCCCCACACTTGGTTTAATGCTCCTCTGCCACTGTCTCAAATTCTTAATTTTGAACAAAGGGCAGCTCCTCATTTTCACTTGTACTGGGTCCCACAAATTATGTAGCCTGCTTGGAGAAACTATAAAAATATAGATTTCTGGGTCCACTTGTGAGTTTCTGTTTCACTAGTTCTGGGGACTGAAAACTTGTGTCCCTCACAAGCACCCAGGTAATGTTGATGAAGCGTGTCCAGGAACAAAACTGGAAGTGGCCTGGAGACCCTTCAAAGAGAAGAGGAAGCACTACAGGAAGGTCTGAGGTAGAAGAGGTGGGTTGCAAAGCAGTGGGAGCAGTGTCGTATAAAACAAAGCAAAAAAAAAATGGGTATAATATGAGAATAATACCATGTACCTTTGGGGTTGCAAGCATAATCAAAATACACAACAATAATAGGTGTTAGGAAGAGGGAGATAGAATCCTCTATTTCAAATGTTCATGAGTTCCTCCAGAGGGGACTTATGTCACGATACATGTATCTTTTCTCTTAGAGTTTTAAAATATCCTTATGGATGTATTTATGTATAAACCCTAAAAGATTATTTGTCCCATGCATTTAGTTTGAGATCTAGAGTTTTGTATATACCCATTTAATCAAGTTTGATAACTACATTATTCATATCTTTCATAATATTATTGCTTGACTTATAAATCAAACTTAGCATGGAATGTGCAAGTAAGAGCACATGCATTATTATTTTCTTAGATTTAATTTGTGTGGTGGGATTTAGAGGGCTCAATTTATTATAACTTATACATGCTAGATATCTCACTTTTATGTATCCCACATGAAAATAATAAGAAAGAGAAGAAAAAAATTATCTGCTAAATAGACCTATTACCAAGAAATAATAATTGGAAAAGACATAGTAAACAATAATAATTTCCCAAATAGACAGCTACATATGTTTGGCTACCATAGTCCATAGGTCAGCCTTGCTTTCAGTCCAAAGAGGAAGATGAACCAGAAGGAAATCCTGTAAATAAGTCTCTAAATCTAATTTGAGTCATTTGTTATAATGGCTACAATCCCTTTTGTTCGAACAACTTCCCGTTCTTTGGACCATATTCTTAGCTGAATCTGTTTATCACACTGTACATGAACTCAGGTCAACTGAGAAACAATGGTACTTTAGGTAGGAAGTTTAGTATTCATCATTGAGTTCCTGTGTACATGAGATTCAAAATCTTGAGGATCTGAGGGACCTGTAGTACTGACTGCTCTCATTATCTCTCATGGTTCCCCAGTCTTCTTGAGGAGGGGTAGTTAGCTTCCAAGATGTGCCACATGATTCTTGGTTCTTGGTATTGATGCCCTTGTATATTCCCATCCCACACTGAATAGACACAACCTTTGAAACTATGAGAACATTGTGCACATGATGGAATAAGGTTTGCAAGGCAAGGTCACAAAGGAAATTGTGGCTTCTGTATTGTGCTCTCTCCATCACTTTTTCTGGGGCAAGTCGGTTGCCTTATCATATAGCATAAGGATGCTCAGCCAGCCCTATGGAGAGGTCCATGTGGTGGAAAACCGAGATTCCTGCCAACAGTCAGGACCAGCTTTCCAGTCATGGGAACAAGCCCTCTTGCAACAGCCCCTCCAGCCCCCATCAAGTGACTGCAGCTATGGTCAACATTGTGACTTCAATTTCAGGAAAGACCGAGATGCAACTATCCAAAAAAGTAACTCCCAGATTCCTGATCCACAGAAAGTTGCATGTTTGTGAGTGCTTGTTGTAGGTTTAACCACTAAGGGTGGGAGTATTAAATTCATTATGCAGCAATGGGTAACTTGTATTAGTTAAATGTAACTAAGTCATGGTTTTTCTTCTACCAACAGAGTTGAATTTTCACCTTTTCCCCAAATTGGGTAATGGTGTGTGTCGTTGTTGTTGTTTGTTTTTCACTTGATCTCAGCTTAAAGTATTCCAAATACCAGTGAAAATGTGTGATCCTCTGTGCCATATTTTGATACAGTGCAAAAAATATGGGCTGTAGAGTCTTTGTACTATGACCTGGATGGCAATAGTCAACTTCCGTAACATCTCAGCCTCAGCTGTCCCAGGTCTAATACTGGAATGAGTGACTTTACTTCTTGTAAAGTCACTGTGAGGTAATCAGACATACTAAAACAAAACAGAACACGAAACCCAAACTAAGCCGTGTCCTTCACATTGACGATGTGTAGAACTGGGGAGAGCTGATTCCTGAGGTCGGTCATGAGTGGAAGTTCGCCAGACAGTGGTGTGTGTGTGTGTGTGTGTGTGTGTGTGTATGTGTGTGTGGAGGGGGGAGCACAAAACAGAATGAGGACTATGCTGAGGCATAGAGTGTGACAGAGGCCAGAGGTAAGGCCAGGCAAGCAGGGTTCAAATCAGGAAGGGCTTGTCTGGCTGTTCAGAATTTTGGATTCCCTTGAAGACAAAAGGAAATCTTTGCAAATCTTTAAAGAAGCAAATGATAGGAGTTTTAGAAATATGACTGTCAGCAAAAGAAAGAACAGATTTCTTGAGGTTGGGTGAAGAGGATGATAGATATATGTCTTGGGTACAAGTACAGCAAGTAACCCCCGAGAAGGAAAGGGGCTAGAATTGGGAGAGGAAGCATACAAAGGGAGAGCAGGAGAGTTTATGTCAAATATTCAAGAGGTGAAGTCCCAAAGACTTTTCACTTGCCAGTGATGAAGGAAAGGCCAGGATGATGCCCACGTATCTCATCTGGGCAACTCGGTGGATGATGGATCTGTACCCTGGAAGGTGGACCCTCGAGGCTGACCTCTGGGGCGCTGTCCAGGAGTCTGGCCAGGTGCCATGCGAGACCAAAGACAGTCCCTGCCTACAGGAGTGCAAGAAGCTGTCTAGACCATGCATATAAGACAACTCTTTCTTCCTGAATCTGGGAGGGAGTTGCTGAAGAATGTGAAGGACCGTGCTTTAGATAGAAACGTGGTTATCTCCAAGCCCAAGAGGCCCAGGAATGTCTCTCCTGGCCACGCCCGGCTTCTACCCAAAACAGATTGTGTTCTTTGAATAGTCGTATTTGGTATTTAAACAGACATTTCTTGATAATGTGCCACAGTTTAATATTTCCTAAGCAGCATCCTACTCACCAAAAACAAAAGGGTGGCGGTGGAGGGGAGCTCCCATTCTAGACTGTCTCTCACTTGGAAATGGAAGGCTCTCCCCATCTACGGAGTGACTTGTGGTTATAAAATTTGAAGTAGGTAAACAAAGGATGCAAGACACTGAAATATCAAAATGCATCAAGTCAAAATGAACAAAGAAGAAAAAAAACGAATCATTAAACCAAAGGAAAATTATTGGCATGATGGAGCAAATTAGAGACACTCGCTGTGATTTAAATCAACACCTGAACATAAAAGCTCAAAGCACTTAAATAACAATGCTCATTAATGTGATACATGGACTCCAATCCTGTTGTAAGTCTCTTGGAAACAACCACCACTTACTTTTCAATCACCTAAACCCCCTTCATACCCGACTGCCCAACAGACTGTGTATGGAATCAAATTCTGATTAAAAAGACTTTCTTCCTGGAGGAGAGAGAGGCGGGCAGAGCTGGCAGCAGTTCTGACTTCCTGAGCTGCAGATGATGGAGCAAGAGGAGACCTAGTGTTTGAGGCAGGTGCACAGGGAGGGTTCTGAGTACATCATCCGATCCCTGCCTCCAGGGCAGGTGGTCGCTGCCCGTTTTACAAAGAACCAAATGGAGGTTCAGAGAAGTCAGACTAGGACTAAGGGCAGAGGGGCCAGGCATGCAAGCAGAGGTCTCTGACTTCCCAGAGGAGAGGTTCCAAATAGGGGCTGCCTGCAGGATAGTGACCTTGAACAAGACAGTGACCTTGAGCTGGGCTGGGCTGGAGGCACATCAGGGATGCATTCTGCCTTGCTACAGAAGGCAGGTTCCCAGCTGTGCTTAGGGGAAAAAAAATCATTTTATAATTTTTAATGCACATGGAGGTGTGTGTACCTCTGTAACTCCATGGGCCCAGCCAAGGGTCAGAAGACCGCCCTGGCCTCGGGCCGCCCTCCTGGGCCCCCTTGGAGACCAGGCAGGGGCACCCAGCTTCCCCATACCCTCCTCTCAAAGACCAATGGCAGAGGCCGCCCATGAAATTTTCATGCCTCCAGGTGCTGCATGGATTATTCATGAAGGCTTCTGAGCTGTCGCCATGGGAGCCGATTGGCTGCGGCGTTTTTAGCATATTAATGACCTACCCTGATTTAGTGTAGGGCTGGAGTGCCACCTGGATTGTCAGTCACTGGGCCTGGATCAGCTTTTCCATTTGAAGAACACATTGTTTGTTATTTCTTTCCAGAAGGGCCCAGGAGTAATATTTACCTAATTGACTAATCCAAGCAAGCGGGAGGCCCTCCTGGAGCCTCAAAGGCCTCCAGCCATGCCCCCTCCCTCGCTGGCCTCTGTGGGGGTCGGTCTTGGGTCATGGCCTCCTCCTTTCCTTTATCCCTGGCTGGGCTGCCAGGCCAGCAGGCGCCCTGAGTGCTGAGACATTACCTCAGAATGACTAAGCAAGCAAGCCCTGATTGAGAGTCCCATTGGCCTTGGGGGCAGCCCCTGGGCAGCAGAGGGCATGGCCCTAACTGCTGCAGGGATGCCAGGGTAAGCCAGCCAGGAGTCCTCCAAGGGCTTCTGGCCACACTCTCCACGTGGGCCCTGGAAACTTGTGCTAGTGTGCACCAGTGATGGTGAAGAGATGCGCTCGGAATTGCAGGGCCTGGCACAGCCCGCTCTCCATCCAGTGGGGGCTCTGGGCACCGCTCACCGCATCCCTGCAAGCCTGCTGCCCCCACAGGGGAGCTGAGCCCCAGCAGAGCACGGAAGAGGTGTGCAGTCAGGAGGCTGAGATAGTACCTCTAGAGGAAGTAGGGTTCACATGCTTCCAGAAAGAATAAAAAGGACACTGTAGCCCAGGGAAGGCCAAGATGGTCCAGAGCAGAGGTAAATAATGCCCCCTGTGTGGAGAGGGCCAAGGTGTAAAGTGGAGAAGGAGCTGGCTGGCAGGAGCAGATTTGAATCTCTCCAGAGGCTTTTGAGTACCATGCCACAGAGTTTCATGGTCCTCCAGAGGCTGTAAGGGAGTCTCTTTCCTTTTGAATAAGAAGGTGATGTATGTAGGTTTGCATCTCAGGAATATAAGTGGTAGACAAGTCAGATGCCCTTACAAAGCTTGCTCCAGAGGGGTAAGTGGGGGGGATCAGCATTCCACTAAACCCCTGGAGTCTTTTGTGGGCTGGGTGGGGTGGGGTAGGTGGGTGGAGGCAGCTGGGCCTCTGCCCTCCCACGGTGTGCAGATGCTCTGGATGTCAGGGGACAGACCCAGTGATCCATCTCTGAAGTAGCTGGGTTCCTAAGTGTCAGCAGGCCGTGAGATCGGAGACTGGGCAACACGAGGAAGGGAAGCACTTCCCGTCATCTGGAACGTACACAACGAGCCCACGTTCCATGTGCCGGTGCATGGCAGGAGTGATGTCCTGTGAGCAGGGGCGGCAGGACTGTGAAGGGGGCTTCAGTCAGTGAGGAGAGGAGATCCCTTTCTTCTCAGATGACTGCGGACATCTCTGATAATGTGAATCCAAAGGGGGCATTTGGTGGAGGAACAGGAGAGTGGGAATGGCATTAACAATCTTAGACCAGCCTGTCATCTTTTCTAAAAAAGATATTTTTTAAATTTATTTGAGAGAAAGGGGGAGCCTGGGTGGCTCAGTGCATTAAGCCTCTGCCTTCGGCTCAGATCATGATCCCAGGTTCCTGGGATCGAGCCCCGAATTGGGCTCTCTGCTCAGCGGGGAGTCTGCTTCCCCCCACCCTCTCTGCCTGCCCCTCTGCCTACTTGTGATCCCTGTCTGTCAAATAAATAAATAAAATCTTTTAAAAAAATTATTTGAGAGAAAGATAGAGAGAGAGACATCACAAGAAGGGGGAGTGGCAGAGGGAGAGGGAGAAGCAGACTTCTGATGAGCAGGGAGCCCAAACCAGGGGTCGCTCCCAGAACCTTGAGATCATGACCTAAGCCAAGGGCAGGCACTTAACTGATGAAGTCACCCAGGTGTCCTGACATTTTTAAATATTTTACAGGAAATATACAGATTTGCATAAATGAGCTAAAATTACTGCCGTGCTTTTTTGATCTTGCTAAAAATAGAAGCCTTTTGGATGCTTTGTGTCACCTGGAAATTGCATGAAGATACCTAAATAATTTTAGGTCACCTGCCTACCCTCCTGCCTCTGAAACCAAGCTTAGGCTGATAGACTTGGGTCTTTATTAAGTCTCACAAGGTGGTGGGTCTAACACGTATCAGAAAGTAGGACAAAAAAGCAGAGGTATCCCATGTTTTCCACAGCTGAAGAGTGTTCTGGAAGTAAAGCTTTTAAACCAATGGGGGGGGGGGATCACGATGTGTCTAAAATGGTCCACCATTTTTCATTGTAGTCATGGCACCTGGCTTCTTCCGAAAATCATGCCGAGGTCCTGTTCCCGAGATCTCCCACGCCTCCCTCCAAGCTTCACAGAAGTCATCTTTACTAGACTCAGTAGGATACATCCACTCCAGGTAGAGTGAAGTTTTGCCACTATTTTAATGAGGCAATTTGGAACAGATACAGGCACAAAGGGGATATCTATACGGTAAATATATACGTACGTAATTAGATGGCTGCAGATTATCTAGGGTGGAAAGAGTTCAAAATTGAAATGGAAGCCTGGTAAATAACCCATTATACCCAAAGACATCCTGATTGCCTATTCATAGCGGAAATTTACATGAGCCCTTGTTCATTAAAGGATGAAGAGCTGCTAATTTGCGGCATTACCAAAGCAGAGTTCAGATGACAGAAGAGGAAAAACATCCTCTCGAATCAGAACTCTCCCAGCTGTCCCCCATAAACACCAGTGCAACTTTCTTAATATACTGGAGACCCTATTTTTAAATTCTACTATCCAATTAGAATACCCAGGGGAAAAATGATGCAGATTGCAGAAATCAAAATTTAATAATAAAAAAGAAAATGGGGAGAAGAAAATCAATCCATTTGTTAAAGCAATTTGTTAAATTGCTTTACTATTTATGTATGTATTTGCAGAAGAAGCTACCCGGCCGTTTTTGGGGGGACACAGGCTATGGTTCCTACTCAGATGTGTACTTAACGCATTAAAGCAAGGAGTGGGAGGATGACAGGAGTATCAAGACACGGCTCTCCCCCTTAAGCCAGTGGCCCACATCTGAGTGAAATCATGTGGTATCTGTCCTTCTCTGTGAGACTGATTTCACTTAGCATTAGCCTCCTAGGTCCATTTCTGTTGTTTAAAGACAAATACCACATGATTTCATTCATATGTGGAATTTAAGAACAGAACAAATGAGCATACAAAGGAAAAAAGAGACAAACAAAAAACCAGACTTGAGTACAGAGAAGGAACTGGTGGTCCCCAGAAGGGAGGTGGGGGATGGGCGACATAAGTGAAGGGGCCCGTGGGACAGTGGGTATACATATTGTGATGAGTCTGAGTAAAGTAGAGGGATTTTGAATCCTTATCCTGTATACTGGAAACTAAGATAACACTGTATGTTCATTATACTTCCATAAAAAATAAATAAAATATAAAAAGTTTGGTACTAATAACAAGAAGAAACCAGTAGTCCTGCAGTCAATCCGATACCACAGGGAGGCCAGCCGTGGTAAAGGCGCAGTGACAGTGGGATGCCCAGCTCTGCACAGGCTGCCTCCCCTCCTCCACAGCTTACAGGCAGTCAGGATGGTGGAGATGCATGTCTTCTGTCTCTGGACGAGAAGCCGAGGGCAAGGACTCGGTCATGTCTAAGCTGGGACCTGACCCACAGCAGATGACGCTGAGATGTTTGCATCCTCCTTACAGGCCATAAACTTCTCACAGTTTATCATTCAGAGGCTAAAAGGTGAAGAACGTACCCCCAGCCCCTCCAGCATCAGCTGGAGCCCTCCCATGCACAGCTGGGAAAGGGTTGATGGCTGCCATATAATGGGCATCCACAAATCAATAGGGAGGGTGTGAGTACCACAAGAAGGCATGCGTGGTGCTTTTGAGCGCCAAATAGCAAAAGATTGAAAATGGTTGGCAAATTATGGAAAACATTCATTGTTCTCAAGAAAATGTAAATCTGAATACAAGTTAAGGGCCATTTGCCACTTGAAAATTTGACAAAAGTAAAAGTGAATTATCATCACCAATGTGAGGTCAGCTGAGCAGAAAACAGACAGTCTCGTCTTTGCTTGTGGGAGGGAACTTTCACCTGCTTCTCTGAAGGTCAGTATGGGAACATGTATGAAAAACCTGAAGGAATATTCATTTACTCAACCAATTCCATTTGGTGTAAATTTACTGAAGAGGCAACAAAACAGAGATGCGTGCAAAAAATGTTTATAATGCTGAAAACTGGGCACAACCTACTTGTTCAAAAATAAAGATCCATTATTGAGTTATAGAAACACACAATTTATACACTCTAGATGGTTTACTTATGACCCTGCATCTTTTGTGCCTCACGGGGTGAGCTCTGGAGTTTGATCAAAACTTGGGCCCATGGGTTAGTAGTTAGGTAGTTCTGGGCTAGTTACCATCTGTGTCCCGTGATGTCCTCATGTATAAAATGAGGAAAATGCTATTACTGACTTCAGTATTAAATGTGTCAACACTCCTCTGCTGTAAAGTACTTAAGTAGGTCACAGTTCATTGTATCATGTACGTAGTAGTCAAGATTCTCCAGAGAAACAAACAATGGAAGAGATGATAGATGAGTAGGTATATAGACAGATGGATGGAAGGATGGATGGATGATAGATAGATAGATGATAGAAGGACAGAGAGATGATACGTAGATAGAAAATACATTTATTATGGGAATAGGCACACTTGGTTAGGGAGGCTGAGAAGTCCCAGGGTCTGCCATCTGCCAGCTGGAGGACCAGGAAAGCCAAACAGGACTCCAAAGGCCCAAGAACCAGGAGCACTATTATCTAGGGGTAGGGGAAATTGGACGTTCCAATGCAAGCAGAGAGAGAAATTTGCCCTTCTTCTGCCTTCTTATTCTGTCCATACCATCTGCAGATTGGATGATGCCCACCTTTATGGGGAGGATGGTCTTTAGTCTGTCTGCAGATTCAAATGCTGATCTCCTCCTCAAACACCCCCACAGACACACCCAGAAATGATTTACCAGGTATCTGGGCATCCCTTTACCCAGTCAACCTGACACAAAAAACTAGCCATCATGATGTGTTCAAAAATATTATTATTGTAACTATTTTTATTATTCTTTATCATGCAGTGTTAATGAATGATACTGTCAGAGTGTATTTTATTTTCAAGATGTTTTCAAGTTTTAAAAAAGCCTAAAAAATAAGTTATCATATAAAATATTTATATTTCTCTATACTTAACTATATTTTCTATCTTTATATTATTATTCTATACTGTTTGTATAATATTATAGCTTATCATTTATTATTCAATGATGTGCTCTTTCCTTTGATGGTGGATGGTAGTGGGAAGTTCAGCTTGGTCAACACCAAAGTGACCATTCCTAAAGCAGGTTCTTTTTTGTCAAACTGAAAGATAAATATAATGGACCAGGCTTGGATTTTAATTCAAAAGATGACACTATTGCTTAGGGATTTTTTTTTCCTTCTCTGCCACCTACTAAATCTATATTTACCTTCCACTCCACCCTTAAATAGGACGTTTTCTTTTCTGCCTTTGAAGTTTTAATCTATCAAGGCAGAATCAGTTCTGGCTCTCGCTACTGGGAGCTGGTAGCACCCACCTGGAGAAGATGGTTTCCGAGGAGCCAGTTTCTGTAGAATGCATCTTTCTTGAGAGAGATTCTTGGGGAATATCACATGAGTAGGGTGGGACCCTGCTTAGGCAAGTGTTGGCCAACAGCCCTTCAAAAATCATACCTTTCTCCATTTCCCCACACATGGGCACCCACACACTCTCATCCGCCCTCCCCTCCCGAGCATTTTGTTACTCCTTCAATCTCACCCTTGGGCTTATCACCGTAGTGGGTTCGTTAAGAAGCAACAGTGAAACCTGTCTTCCCTCTGTCCCTCTGTATTTTGATAGAGAGGCTGCCTTAATGGCTAACGTAGTATCCGCTGTACTAATGTAGAAATGGTCTGAATGTGATCTCTTAATGAATAAAGTACTTACTTGTCTGAAAATGCATGCAAGACCAGAGGTCCCATATTGCCCATGCTTTGCTATCCTCCTCTCATGTGGTATTCAAGCTGACTTCAAAGAGAACTAGTACGGTTGTTCTGTGGGTTTCTAGGCTGGAATGTGGACAGTGGTGCCGAGTGACTCATCGCTTTGATTGTGATTAGTGTCTCGTGTGCGGAAAGAAAAATCAAGTGTTCATATCGAAGGAAACCAGAAGAGCTTGAATTTAATGTAAGATGTCCTCCTCTCCTCCCCCAAAATGTATGCTCTTATAAACAACATTTCATTAAATGATTCAAAAGATGGTCGAAAATATCATGATTCAAAAATATCACTTTGGACTTTTTTTCTCAATAAATGAGTTATGCTGAAGAAAGGTTATAACGAGGAAATTATATTGTGTTGGGGAATGAGCTGATGATTCTTATAAATTAGCAGTTACTCGGTAAGCTGATACACTGGTCACGTGCACCTACTACATAAATTTATAAGGTCACCAAAAAATGCCAGGAGGAGTGACTAAGATCTGGACCCTAGAAAATGAGCTAAGTGGAATAGTGTTGATAGCCTCTTTAGCAGGATGCCGCCATGGCCTGCCTCGGGTGCCTCCCCTACCATTTCGGTGCACAGCAGCCAAGCTCCAGCCCCCATGCCTGGAACCCTAAGGGGGAGGCAGCATCAGTTTGGAAAGTGGTGGATGATCAGACAGAGGAGCCTGAGGCCGGTGCCTGGCCCTGCTCTGCAGTCAGTGTGTGTTTGGAGTAGGAAAGGACAGGAGGCAGTGCATGCAAATGCGAGAATTGAGCAACATGGGGGAGAGACTGCTGGAAAACGGGCTCTGGCTGTGAGGCCAGGGGACCAAAGGGAAAGTGGAGGATGACAGGAGCTTGGAGAGTGCCCTGTGGAGCTGGAGTTCAGACTTCTGAGGAGTGGGCACTTCCCTGTAGTTTGTGCAGTTGTGTGAAAGTTCTGGAAACTGGAATCCGGTGCTATTGGAACAAACTGCCTCTTCGTGAAAGATGAGGTTTTGTGGGGACGCTGTTGGCAGGAAGAACAAGCAGATAGAAGGAAGCAGTCTCCTCTCCCATCTCTACTCCCCAGGAAGGCAGGACCCAACGGGAAGCCCGCAGGAGGATGAAACTGCCCCCAGAGTCCCTCCCCCACGGCATGGAATGGGATGGAGACGACTGGCTTGAGAGCTGAGAGACCTGAACTCTTCAAAGTGCTGGCGTGAGGACAGCACTGACCCACAGTAGTCTGCCAGCACAAATCAGAGGTAGAAGAAAAACACAAACAAATTATGAAAAGCCAATTCACAGTCAACTTTTCAAGAACATTTCTATTCTGCATAATAAGACATGTCCATCTGTCACCACAATTCACCTGAGATCCCTCATGGAAAGTATTTGATTCACTGGGAATTTGTTGTAATTTTAATTTAACATTTTAACTTGTTGCATCCACATCAACCTCATCTAGATATTATTTTAATATATGATAATTTTTCCATGTGAGGGAGGTGAGCTTCCTGTGTCTTTCCTTGTATAAAATTTCATTTATTTAATTAAATTATTTAAATTTTAAAGAGTAGCTTATTTTGCTTTTTCTTTCTGGGTGAACCCTTGAGGATAGGGACTGTATTGTCTTCTTAATTGGTTGGAGTAGAATTATATAATGAGTGGAATATTGAAAAAATGAATAATAATTCTGGACTTCCATGTTCCTTTTTTTTTTAAGATTTTATTTATTTATTTGACAGACAGAGATCACAAGTAGGCAGAGAGGCAGGCAGAGAGAGAGGAAGGGAAACAGGTTCCCTGCTGAACGGAGAGCCAGATGCAGGACTTGATCCCAGGACCCTGAGATCATGACCTGAGCTGAAGGCAGAGGCTTAACGCACTGAGCCACCCAGGCACCCCTGGATTTCCATGTTCCTAACAATAATTTATTTTTTCCAGTTCTTTATTTGTATTTTAATTATTTATTTTCCAAGAGTCAATGGGTTGTATTTCCAAACCAAGCTATAAATTCTTTAATGGTAGGATGCAAATTGTACCCTGAATCATAAATATTAGCAATAGAGGAGGTTGGAAAAAAACAAACAAACAGACAAAATATCTTAAAAGGCCAGGTGGACATAAAGTTAACATAAAGTTAATCAGTTTTAAATAACGAAGAGTGGTTGTGATAAATATGAAAGTTTTTCTCTCTCTCTCTCTCTCTCTCTCTCTCATTTTATGTATTTGCTGCCCAAAGGAAACACTTGACAGCTTAGGGAAAATTCTCTTCCTCATGTTCTTTTTTCATTTCATCCAAATTACTGACTGTCAAACTCCCCGCCATATATATGCTTATATGTAAATATATGTGTCTGTGTGTCTGTGTGTAGATAGAAGTGTACATATATAGATATCAACATATCTATCTACTTTCACCTATTTGTCTTCTATCTTTCTGTCTATCTTTAGGAAAAACTGGAATAGAGGCACCTGGGTGGCTCAGTCGTTAAGCCTCTGCCTTCAGCTCAGGTCATGATCCCGGGGTCCTGGAATCCAGCCCCACCTCGGGCTCTCTGCTCAGGGGGGAGCCTCTTCTCCCTCTCCCTCTCCCCCTGCTTGTGTTCCCTCTCTCGCTGTGTCTCTCTCTCAAATAAATAAATAAAATCTTTTAGAACAGAAAAAGAAAAAGAAGCACTAGAATACAACTTTGGGCTATTTTAAAGTTGTTATTAAATAATGTTTCTAATAAGGTTGATTTTTACTATCTCTTTGTACTTACTTCTATAAATTATTTGTAAATTGACTTCAAATATTATTTTTAAAGCCTGAAAATTTTTTAAAAAAGGTGCTATTGGACCAGAGGGCTGTTTGCACTCGTATTTGACATGTAAGCATCTACGAGCTGAGGGGTGTGGACACTGAGACTAAGATGAGACTCGAGAATATTTTGCCAGTCAGAGCCCGCAGAGGAGCGATGTGAGGAGCTCGACTGTGTCGGCAGCTGTGGCCGCCGGCGACTCAGTGTATTTGAAGCCCTGGTGTGCTTCCCTCCACTCTGGGAACGGGTCCTTCTGTCCTGACCTCTGTTATTGATTTGCCTTTTGAGTAGGAAATCACCTAATCTCCCTGGGCCCATTTCTTTAACTATAAAATGCGGATTTACAGTAGAATCTGTGATTACCAACAGGCAGCCTGCAGGCTGAATTTTTAATAAGCATACTTTGTTCTTAAGATTAATGTACACAAGTAGATAGCACACTTTGATTACAAAAATGAAAACAAACATCCCCCAGAAGCAAACGGACATTAAGAGTCATATATGTGTTTTAATCAATAACAAAGCTTCTGAGTATGGGGTAGAAAGATTTGCCACTAGTTTACTCTTACCTTCCTTGGTTTCCTTCCTTAGGATGGGACCATGGCAAGAGAAGAGATACAGATGGCAGGTGGAGGGTACTGGTTCTGAAGTCAGAAAAAAAATATTCTAGAGGAAATCCACTTAAGATCCTATAAGATCCTATAGAATACTCTAGGGGGAAGATTTCACATAATTCCTTACTTGTGTGAGTTTCCATTGGAATCCAACCAAAACTTAACAGTGTTTTCGGACATAGTGATTTATACCATATAGGATTCTACCATAATGATATTTCCATCCATACAGAAAGGATTATTTGGTCAAATGGTCTATAAAAACCCTAGGAATTTCTTCAAAAGGCAAGTCTTAATACACATTTTCAGGTATGCATTAAAATATGTGTGCCTGGTTATGTTTAAAGATTTATTCCTGAGGTAGACAACTAGCATTCTCTTCCACTAGTGATATGCAAGCTACTTACTTTCATGCAAGAACTTTCAATGTAGATCTGTGGTGCATATTGAAAATAAATGCACATTTACTCTATTAGGTACCAAATACCTTAATATATGTTTTGTTGTATTTGTGAGTAAAAGATATTTTCAAGTCCTCTGGAAACAAAGCTGTTCAGATTATAATCCATTTAGATATTTTTTCTATTGATATTGGAACTGTTTTCCTAAGCAAAGGTTCTAGCTATATCTGTTTGTTAAATATGCTATTTCTTATTGTTAAAGACAATGTTATCTGTGTATCCATCTACCTACCATCTATCTATCATCTTTGAAGATTTCCTACATTCAAAAAATAATTTGGGGCAATTCATGTTAAAACACACAGGTGCTATAGTAAATTTAAAAATATAAATTTTACCTGGGACCATTGCAGGTAAAAGATAATAGATTAAAACACACACACACACACACACACACACATACACACATACACACACACACATTAAGTAGCCCCATTACTTTTAAGACACCATTAAAATGATAATAAAGACATTATTTTGGTTTTTAAAAATAATTCTATTTATTTAGCTAACATAAAATACATTATTTTAAAGATACAAGTCCATAAATACAAAAAATTTAAGAAAGAAGACAAGTACAGAGGCCTGTGAAGATGGTTTTTGTCCACTTGTGCAAAGTATGAAAGAAGTCCCTAGGAATCTCAAGTCATAATAAGAAAAAAAATTTAAAACTCAATAGAAAGGTTATTAGGTAGAGTTAAAGAACTGCCCCCGAATGAGAAGGACAAAGAGATAAAAAGCAAGAAAGGATACAAGAATGGTAGGAGAGAGTCAGGAGGTGTAACACCCAAATGACAGAGTTCAAGAAAGAGAGAACAGAGAAAACAGGGTGAGGAAACCATCACTAATCCTCAGTGAAGATAATAAACAACAAAACCCAGTTCATTAGAATGCAGTGTTTCTAGATTGAAGGGCCCACTGGAGAAATAGCAAAATGAATAATAAAATGAATGAAGACAAACAACTAATATCCTCGAGAAATTTGTTAGCCTTGAACCCAAAAAGGAAATCATATACATTGCTGAAAAGGAAGAAAGTCACACTTACAGACCCAGATTGGATTTAGCCATCTTTCCAGAAATTAGGAAAGCTGAAGGCTAGAAGGCAAGAGAGTAGGTTTGAAAAATTCTGAAGAAATTGTGATGATTTCTTTTAGCAAAGTAAAGATAACATAGGATTGGGGATGATTACTGACAGTAGGTGTAAACTTGAGAGTTTGACCTTGAATTTGTAGTCAGTGA
Source organism: Mellivora capensis (assembly GCA_004024625.1). Lineage (NCBI taxonomy): Eukaryota > Metazoa > Chordata > Mammalia > Carnivora > Mustelidae > Mellivora > Mellivora capensis. The sequence goes on from PISX010003877.1 coordinate 120,132, forward strand.
TAGAAAATTATGCAAACAGTGACGCAAGATAAACATTACCAAGAAAACTACAGGCAAATGATACCAGACAGAGGATACCACATGGGCCCTGCGAGGAGCACCGCCAGTGTTCTGGGAGTGGGAGCACTGAGTGCTGATGGGAAGGCATCGGGTGGTGTGGTAAAGCTGGGATGGGAAAACCAAGAGAGTGCTCCTGCATGCTGAAGGAGTGAGTGGTTTAGTGTGGGCTCAATCCTCATTAGAAAAAAACAAAACAAAACAACAACAACAAAAAAACAAAACCTTTTAAATCTTTTTGAGAGAGAGAGCACGTGAGTAGTGAGGGAGGGGCAGAAGGAAAGGGAGAAGGAGAATCTCAAGCAGACTCTGCACTGAATACAGAACCCCACTTGGGGCTTGATCTCAGGACCCTGAGATTAAGACCTAAGAAAAAATCAAGAGTTGGATGCTTAACCAATTGAGCCACTCAGGCACCGTGCTAAACCCCTCATTTTAATTGGTGATACTAATCAATAGTGTCAAAAACAAAACAAAAAAAATTAGGAAATAAAAAAATTAGGAAATATCAATAGAAGCATATTATTTAGAGATACAGAAGGGAATACAAAAGAATTAGCAGAAAAATTTGAAAGCTTTGGGATTTGCTCTTCGGCACAAAAATATGCTGGGTCAGTGCCTTGGAGCTGTGCTATCTACTTTTAGGGAATTTTGTGTGTCAAATTATAATTTTATTGGTTACCCTTGATGTGACCCAGGTTTCACCATACACGAGCCAACATTCTTTACAGTCTGTGGTTAACATGTTTGGATAAAGGCTGGATTTCCTTTTCATTGAAGATAGTTTTTTGGTTTGTTTTTTTTTTTTTTCCCTTTAATGTTTTTTAACTTTCTGGTCAATTTCAATGGTCTGTAAGCAGGAGAATGGAGTAGAAACATGGTAATCCCACCACTCCAAATGGTATTGTTTGTTTGTTTGTTTTAGTGGCTTTCTCTCTTGGTTCATGATAATGTAGAAGGCTGTCACCATCAATAGGTAGGGATACAAGAGTTTTTTCCTCTTCCACCTTTTTTCTGCTTCTCATTTTTTATAGATTGGGAACCATTTGAAATAATCTAATATCAGTGAACAGGTCATGAGTAAGATCTGAAGGAATATTATATATAAATGTTTCTGCTATGGAAAATGGATTTTGTGACACTTATTTTCAGTGCTCTGGAACCATTCTGGTTGGATTCTGCCCTTGCTCTTTCGATGTCACAGGAGGCCTTTGGGTCAGGATGCTGTAGACAAACAGGCTGGGCCTCCATGTGTTTTCATATATTTCTATGTTTGTGAGTGGAGAACGAACATATCTTGTGCAGCATTCCCCTTCCTTATATGAACACCCAGGGCTCCTGATCATCAAAGAGTCTTTCTAGTCATTGAGCTGTTGTTATGACAATAATCTTTCAAATACAACCCAGTTGGTGGACGAGAAGGGTATGAGACATTTGTTTTAATCTTGCAACCAAAATTAAGGAGAGAGAGTTTGCTAGCTAAGATGAAATTTGAAACTGTTGTAACATGAGAGTTTTATTTAAATACTTGTTTATAGATTATAAATAATTTTAGGAAGGTAGTCCAAACATCATTTTGAATAAAAATGACAAACACTTTTCGAACCATGTCTTGGTATTCCTGACTCATAGCAGACACGTGAAACTTATTTTGAAACACTTGTTTAGGGTATCCATGACTCGGCAATCAACTAGTGATGTCTGCCATTTCACAGGACTGCTTTCTTCTTTGACAGTATTTTGCCTTTACTTGCTTTTTTTTTTTTTTTTGGTCTCATAACTTTTGTTGAAGAGATAGCTTGTGTAGTCCAGTAGAGATTGAGACAAGTGGTCTTTGAACTTAGAGACTGGCATGCTATCTCTTTCCAGGACTTTAAGGTGGCGCAGGGAGCCAGTCTCATCAAGACTTGAGGGGCTCTCTCTTGTGGTTATTGCTGTGGTTCTCTTGGGCTTCTACAGGCTTCTTCTCTCAGATTACCTTATGTTAGGAGCTGTTTTGGCAGAGGTTTTTCTCAATATCTGCTCCGTCCTCAGCCATAGGTCTTCCCTTCACACCTGCACTCGGATATTGCTCCTCAGGCTCCTGACCCCCGCTCCATCCTGGCTGGTATCCTTGTCACGGGCTCTTGTCTGCTCCCTGCTTCAGGTTCTGTCTTAGGTAAGAACCGTGGACCCAGCTCAGGGGTCTGCCTCACTCTGCTGTAGAGGGTTCTTGTTGCTTCCGTCCAGGACATCTTCCTGCCATCTTCCAGGGGGCGAGATGTCTTGTTTGTTCCCATCACATGTATTCCATAGTTTTTCTAGACATGATTTTCAACATCTTTTAAAAGCTTCCAAATTGGGACGTCTGAGTGGCTCAGTGGGTTAAGCCTCTGCCTTCGGCCCAGGTCATGGTCTCAGGGTCCTGGGATTGAGCTTCGCATGGGGCTCTCTGCTCAGCAGGGAGCCTGCTTCCCCCTCTCTCTCTGCCTGCCTCTCTGCCTACCTGTGATCTCTCTCTCTGTGTCAAATAAATAAATGAAATCTTAAAAAATAAATAAAAAATTCTTAAAAAGTTTCTAGGTTGGCATGGAAGTAGAATAAGAAGAGTTTATAAGTTAGATATGTTCAAAATTGGCCTTTAAAAACTTTTTCCTAATAATTAATATTTAGGATTTTGAATCCAAAAGGTGAAATAACATACTCTATAGTGTTGCCAGTTGGGATTCTGTTCACAAACTTATTTAAAATTAATAACCACATGATGTAGGATATCACAAATCATTAATGAGCTATCAATGCACAATATGTATTTCTCCAGAGTTGATCTTGCTAGCTAAGCACATTATTACAAACAATAAGAATCCTTCCCAAACCAAATGACCTTTATGAATTGTCTGCGGAATCCCCCAGTGTGTCTACTACACTTGAATACTTCATAAGAGGTGGCTTTTTTTCAAGTGTTTTTAATGCAATGTTATACATTATTTGATTCTGTGATTGAACACAGAACACTAACTAAACAATAGTGTCCCCCAGAAGTGAGCAGCTGTTGAATGATACCTCACTGAGGATGGGCATTTGATTATTTCTGTTATCAGTGTGTAGCAGCAATGCTATCTTGTCTTCTCTCATTCTGTGACTGTTGTGGAAATGACATTGAGAAAATGAGAATTATTATGTAGAATTCCATAGACTGAAATTTAAAATACCCCAAATAGCTCAATTCATCTACAATGTTCAGTCTCTAAAGGTTGTATTTGATAAAGCATTTTATTCTCAAACCACAATCTTCTCCCTAAAGACCCACAACCAAACAACTCTTTGATATCCCGGGACATTCATGTCCACTTAGGCTGCCAAGATCTTAGAGTCTCTCCCTTCTTCCTGTCTTAAGTTCTGATTACCCAGTTCACAATATGGTCCATTACAAATCTTTCCTTGTACCCCTTTCTCTCAATCCAGGTTTCCCAGCAGCATCTAAATCTTGGTTTAACCCCCACCTTCTGAGTACCTTCAGCCTGCTCTGTGCAGTTGAGTGATTGAGAGGAGGAAAGAAGGGGGAGTCCCACTTTAATTGTCCCTAATTTGAATGAGTATGATCATTCCTACACCTCTTGACTCACTCCCTTTTCCACTCTCCTAGATGTCTGGGAGAAACCTTTCCTTTTCTCATATCTTTAAAACTTTGTTCTCATGCTCAACTGATGACTCGATTTCCTATCTCACTGAGAAAATATCAGTCAGCAGGGCAGAACTCCCACAGGCCCCTCCTGCCATGCACCACTGACACACTGTGCCCATGTCCACACTTTCCTTCCTGCCTGTCACTGTGGACATCTGCTCCTAAAGCCAGGGGTTGGATCCTGTGCTTGTCATGGGATCTGTACACATCATTGATGCTGCAGCAACTCTCCCTTCTTTTAAGTATCGCCAACCTCCCCTGCTCAAGCATATAAACATGCCTTTATAGGTCAGGTCTAAATAAAACAAAATAGGAACAAAATAACAAAAGAAGCCTCTCCTACATGCTTTTCTATGATTTCCAGCAAATTCCGTGATGGAACCATCTTTGTTTAGTCTTCTGTCCTTTTTGCTTGAACAGATTCCAATAAGGATTTTATCTCAACTGATCCATCAAGCCCCCCAATGACATCATATTGCTAAATTAAAGAATAATTCTCAGTTCTCATCTCAAATGACTTCTGACATGGTTGAGTACATCTTCCTTGAAATGCCTTCTCCCTATGGCTTCCAGGATGATTCTTTTTTTTTTTTTCTTTTGCTTAACTCTTCCAACATTATTAAGGTTTACTTGACAAAGAAAACTTGTCTTCATTCTTCTTTTACCTTCCTAGTTGTTCATTCTTAATTTTTTTTGATGGAATGTCTCATATCTCCCACCTCTGAGTGCTGGAATAACCTACTATTGATGTTTTGACTTTGTTTTTATGTACACTAAGTCTCAAGGAGATCCCAGTCAACCTCCTTGAATATCACCCTTCAGTGGATGAAATGTACATTTGTATCTTCAGCCCAGACATCTCCCTGAATTCCAGATTCATACATCTGACTGTCTTCTTAAGATTTTACCTGGACATCCAATATTTATTGGAAATTTTAGAATTTAGTTTGTAGTACATCAATTTCCTTTTTACTAACAAACAACAACAACATTCTACCTCTCCCAAAAAAAAGAACAAAAATAAACAAAACCTGTTGCTTCCCCCAGATTCTTCCACATCTTAGTAAGTAGTAACACTCTCTTGCAATTGCTTGGGCAAATGATGGAGTCACTGTGGGCCTCATTTATGTCTGTCATGCCTACATATAGTCTATTCCCCTCCATAAATATAGCTTGCTTCCTTTAAGGTAATGTTTATATATCATTTTATTTGAGAGCTTTTCCTGATCCTCCTCTTAAAACAAGCCCTCACTTCCACCCCAGTATTCCCTTTCTGAGTTCTACAGATTCACCTGTTTCTTATCCATCTTCTCTGCAGCAGTGTTCAAGCTCTACAAAGTCAAGTCTTTGATCCATTTCATTCACGAGTTCCCTATGTCTTGAAGACTGCCTGATACTTAGTAGGATGCCATTGAGATAAACAAAGAAGTGGTTAGATAAGTGTGTGAGTTCATTTCAATTTAATAATAAAGTCTGTGTTGTAGTCTTGATAAAACTATGATTGAACAACCTACCAAAATACATGTTGCAGAGATGTTGAACATAGGTCCAGTGTTTGGAACTAATCATTAAAATTTCTTTTAGAGGGATAATAATTTTCACATTTTCATGTCCAAAGTTACCTGATTAATCTTCAAAGAGATAACAAAATAGTGTTGACTATTTCAAGTAGGCTCAGCTGAAATGCAAAAGCACTTCTTTCATGGTAGTTGGCTGTGTTTATGAACTTGGTCAGCTGGTCTTAGAACTCTTCTAGGGCATATTTCCAGAAATCGTTTTTGAAGCTGTTCTCATGCTGTTTTGTGGCACTATTCTGAATGTAGGAGAAGTCACCAGTGATGATGTAAAATGCCACTTGCTTTAGGACATCGCTGTCTAAGAAAATAGACAAACACGTAAATATGAATATTTATAACTCCTTGTGATACATAGTGCAAGTTCAGGCTGAAGAAAATGCTTTTGAAACATGGAGGTATCTTAGGAAATAGAGAAGACTTCACAACAGATGCTGCACAGAAACTGAGTTCCCAGAGACGGGACCTTGGCTAGCAGGGGGTACACAGAAGGCCACCCAGAAGTCTGGACCACTATGTGCAAAGTGCATGGCGTGAGTGTTTTGGTGTGAATGCAGTTCAAGGTGACTGGGTCCAGGTGTGAACCAGACTCAACTCGGAGACAACAGATGAGATAACGTTAGGGCTTTGGCTTAGCTTCTTATCCCTTAACATTTAGTATGTACATAACAAGTAATCGCTAAGTGAAGAATAAGACAGAAGAGTTTTCTACCTCTATTCAAATACTTGCAGAGAGAAGGGTGTAGGCACAAAAAAAGTATGATTGGAAAGAAAGTGTGTATGCCCTTCATGTATCCCCCGTGCCCTGTGAACTCCTACGTATGTGCCAAACACACCCAGTCCTCTGAGCTGGGATTCAATTATATCCTTCTCCTCCCCATGCTTCCATTCTGTTAAAGGATCCACATTTTTAAAGGTTTATGTCAGGTGCTACCTCTTTGATTTTCTTTGTGAATCCTAGAACTGAAATTGAGCGTTCACTCACTGAGAGTCACATAATTTTGCATTTTTTAATTAAAGTTCAACATCTTCTTCAAGACATCACAGTTATTGGGGTGCCTGCGTGGCTCAGTGGGTTAAGCCTCTGCCTTCGGCTCAGGTCATGATCTCAGGGTCCTGGGATCAAGCCCCGCATTGGGCTCTCTGCTCGGCAGGGAGCCTGCTTCCCCCCTTTCTCTGCCTGCTGCTCTGCCTACTTCTGATCTCTCTCTCTCTGTCAAATAAGTAAGATCTTGAAAAAAAAAGACATTTCAGTTATTTAAGTATATGCTTCATGCATCTAAAAAACACATACAGCGATATCTCACAGGCATTGAGAGAATTGTGTATGATGGAGCGCAGGTCCTGAAGCCGGCTGCCTGACCTTGAATATTGTTCTGCCACTCACTCTACAAATGACCTAAAATAAATTACTTAGCCTCTCTGTTTCACTTTTCTCAGATGTAAAATCGAGATGATAATAAGACCTATCTCCTAGGTGTGTTGTGTTGATTCCATAAATGGATACAGTCAAATTCAAAATTGTGCTTGAAATTCAGTTAACACTCAATAATGGAGCCATTATATTCAAGTTGACAATGTCTAGAAAGTAGCACTTAGCCTCTCGTGGGGATCATTCCAGAATAACTCCGTCAGGTGACCACAGGGGAAATTGGAAAACAAACTCTCATTGTCACTTGCACCTAGCTGATTCAGGCAGGATTTATGATTAAATGTAAAACAGGAGTGATGCTTCTCTCTATGTTTAGCTGTACATTTACTCAGTGCTCATCACTTGCATGGTAGATGTTCAAGAGTCTGAGTTGCAAGCTGCAGCCTGCCTTCCAGGAGCTTACCGTCGGGCAGAGTTGTGTGTAGACCAGAACTTCCCACTGGGGTACCCAGCAAGGACGGCTGGAGGGCAGGGTCACACCCAGCGCCACTGTCTGTCCTGTGGGAGCATCACACGGAGCTGCCCCAGGTGCTTTCAGGGGCCCGCGTCTCAGCATCGACCAGTCTACCCTGCGGGGCCACCGGGGGTTTAACTTTTCAGTCCATGGGAGGCTGTTAGGTGACATAAGAGTATAGACTGTCTCCCAAGAATTCTGCATTAGCAAAAAGTTTAGAATTAAGAATGCCAAAGAAACCTGATCTTCCCCTAAGACAGAAGTCAGAAGTTTAACCTAAGATAACACTGGAAGCACCAAGAACCACTTTTTGACAATGACTATATTATTATTTAGGGGCAGAGTTTGCTGTGCCTAAATAATATTAAATCTTATTTACAATGAATATTTGTGGTAATTACCTTACTCATGACCATACAAGAACGGACAATATAGACATTTTGAATTACACCCTGGAGGGCTTCATAGAATTCTTAGGCCCAGGAGATGGGGGTGCCATTTTCTATACCCAGGGAAAACAAAGCTGTGCATTTTTTTTTGCCATTGTCAAGTCAATATATCTATTATAGATAATACTTAATAATAACAGATTATAATAATGAATATATATTATAATAAAACATATTTAGTAAAATGTATTTAATATAATATTTGATATAATGCAACATAATAAATATAGTAAAATTGACTTCATGAATCTGAATTAATGAATTATCTGAATTAATGCTTATAATCCCAGTATTATTGAGTTTTTATACTTCTGTTTGCAGATAGAGAAAGTGATTTGAGAGATTTTTGTTCTGTTCTTTTAAAGACTTTATTTCTTTATTTGTCAGAAAGAAAGAAAGAGACCACAAGCAGGGGGAACAGCAGAGGGAGAGGGAGAAGCAGGCTTCCCACTGAGCAGGGAGCCCGATGTGGGGCTTGATCCCAGGACCCTGAGATCACGACCTGAACTGAAGGCAGATGAAGAACAGAACTGAAGGCCACCCAGGTGTCCTTTTTTTTTTCATTTAAAGGTTGGCAAATGGTTGAACTGACTTTCCGTCACCCAGTGACTGAAATCGCCCAGTGATCCCATGTCCTCTGCTCTGAGCAGGCATTCAAGTCCTGTCTCTGATGGGAGTTTATCTCTGCAGAGATCTTCCGCCACAGGGAAGGCTGTGTATCCTCCAGGCCTGGAAGGCACATGGGTAGGGAAAGCCTCCCCCACAGCTGACACGGACCCGAGTCCAGAGGACACACAGCAGTGGAGGACGGGGCCCTGGCTGAGTGTCCCGGAGGAAAGCATGAAGCCCGGACGTGTGCGTTGCTCTGCCACCGACTAAGCTTATTTTTGATGCCGGGGTACCAATCTCATGTTGAGTTCAACAGAGAGTCAGGGAAAGGCCATAATCCATGAAGGGAAAGGCCCTGACTTAAGTTTTCAATGATGAGCTTCACTTTCTTTGTGAGCGATGGTTTAAATGCACCAACTGGAGGCTTCTCCAGGATTATGGGTGAATTCCTATCCATTCTTAGTTCTATAAACTGAAGTATTTCCAGTTGAAAAGGTTGGCTAACTTGGCTTCTTGGACTTGAAAACAAAATGTATGAAAACCAAATGCATCCTTCACTCGGGAATTATCTTTTTAAAAATTAATATTATATGTATTGAAGTCACCTAGGGCCGCCATAACAAATCACACAGCAGGGGCTGAGAACCATAGGAATTTATTCCCTTGCAGCTCTGGAGGCTGGGGGTGTGGAGTCGAGGTGTCAGGAGGACCTGCTCCCCCAGAAGACTTGAGAAAGTGCTTCCTTGGCCTTTTCCAGCTTCTGGGGGTCGTCAGCTATCTTGGCATCCCTTGGTTTGCAGAGGCATCGATGCATCCTCTCTGCTCTGTCGTCACGTGAGCTCCTTCCCTCCTGGTGCGTCTGCATGGACACCAGTCAACGGGGGGTAAGGCACGCCTCAATCCAGTGTGACTTCACCGTAACTAACTAGATGGGGAAAGGCCCTCTGCCCAACTAAGGTCACTCTCTGCGGTTCTAGGGGGACGTGAATTTTGGAGTGAGCATAACCCAGACCAAACACTAAATTTATTGTTGAAAGCCAGGTGGAGGAATGAGTTCTAATAGACAAATGTTTTGAGTGAAGTGTGGAAAGCAAATAGAATTGAACTGATAACGCTAAGAATTAGGCCTCTTCATCCCCGGGTACTGTGTGTGTGTGTGTGTGTGTGTGTGCGCGTGCACGCGCGTGTTTTCTTTTCGACATCCAAGGATGTTTCTGATTCCAGCGTTGTCGTTTATGTCATAATCTGTCGCTGCAATTCACAGACTTGATATTAACAGCCAAATTTCCTCAGGTTTGTGAACACAATTTTTCACAGCTACATTTTCTGTCTTCTTCATCATAGCCTCGTAAAGTGCAGCTGCAATTACCAAGTGTATTTCTACGGAAGCCACATTTGAGCGTGTGATGTGTGTTCCCCTCATATCATCTTGTCTGCAAAAATCAGGACAAATAGTTGCACAAAGCGGGGATGCCCAACACGAGAGTCAAAGGCCCACCATTACATGCACCCGTGGAGAGCTGATGTGAATGTGGAGGGGGTCGTCTCAGTTTGGAAGTTGTTTCATCTTTAAGAGGCAACAGTGGAAAATTAACTAAGCAAGAGCCCTATTGCATGAAGCATGTTGATGTGAAGACATATGCACTAAATAGGCATCAAGTAACAATGCGGGAGGCTCTGGGCTCTCAGGGCTGTGGGGAAGGAGGCATGCGTTGAGCTCCTGGTAGGTGTTGTTTACT